>JAZGTK010016068.1:0-12902 GCA_036877625.1 Ambastaia sidthimunki
TCTCTCTCTCTCTCTCTGACTGATGAATCTGAGTTTGATTCATCAGAGCTCAGATAGATTTTCTCACCTCAAACGCTCCTGTGTGAAAACCTCCCATCTCACACTGTTTCTACAGACTCTCTCTCTCTCTCTCTCTCTCTGTAATTACCCTCAAACACCAGGAGACAGATGAAATGAGTTGCCTAGCAACAGGATGCATTTGGTCCAATGGCATCCTCCCGAGAGGCTTGATTGTAATGTGTTTAAACAGTGAAAGAGGCGATGAGATGAGGTGAAGGAGAGAGAGAAGGAGAGGAAAGGAGAAAGGGGGAAGAGAGAGATGGAGAAAATGACGACGAAGAAAATGACAAAGGTGTAAAAAAAATCTAAATTATGTGAATGCTAGACGTCCATTTGTGTTCTTCCTCTGTGAATCTGTAACAGTCTGCAAGTCTTGTAAGATGAGTTAAACAACAAAGCTTAAAAACATATACGGCTAAAAACATTTAGATGTTTTCTATACATTATATCAATATATAAATTTAGGAGCAAAAAGTGCAACCAAAATCATCAACCAAATTTAAGCATCTAAACCCTTTAAAACCAGCTTAAATTCATTTACTGTTTAAATAAACAGTAAATATAACGTAAAATAAATGTTTGTTTGATCTCAACAATTTCATATGATACTATAATACGCCACATCAGTATCATATCAGGCCATCGGCCCACTTGTACTCAAGATATCAGGCACCGAAAAGCAATTTCCGTTAGCCACCCCTCAACATATCTAATGAAAAACTTTCATCAGCTCCACAGCAAAAACTCTCCATGAAAAATGAAGATCTCTGCGTAAAGGTCGCCTGTCTCTGGTGGGATTAATCAACTCCTGCACGCTACTGAGAGTGATTTTAACCTTTAAACACCTGTAGAAACTACAGAAAACTCTGGAGATGTGAGACAGGACAACTGTCTGTCTTCATCAGAGCAGAAGACAGCCGTCTGCTGCAGGTTAACCTTTATCTCCAGCTCCACAGTCAAGGATACAATCACCTCTAAAGACTTGTTCTCAGCATCTCTCTCTCTCTCTCTCTCTCTCAGGGAGGGGGGCCGTGTCTGTACCAACCAGAGCGTAAGACATCGCTCCCTCGCTCTGTCTCCATGGAAACGGCAGCCAGCCTTGAAATAAACCTGACACCCCCCTCCTCCCGCCTTTCTGTGATGCTTCCATGTTTTGGTTTGCCTTTGTTTCTGTCCTTTTTCTGTCCATTCCTTCTTTCTCTCTGTCTCTCCATCAGTTTTATTTCACCTGTGTTTACTGTCCATTACAACATCTATTTCTCTCTCTCTATTTGTCTTTCTCCTTTTGCATTTCCAGATGTTTCCAAAGATGCTAATCCAACTAAATCGATCCATCTTCTAATATGCTATCAGATGTAAACGCCAAAAGGACAGATCTTTAGAAAAAAATACTAAATTAAAAAAAGCATTTGTAAAGAAAAATAAAAATATTTTGTCTTGATTAGTTATTAATGTAAACCGTCAACACAAACATTCACAATCTGAAGATTTGCGTTTTTGACTTTGTTGTAACAGTTTATGGACGACCCTGATGGGCCCTTGAGCACAAGCCTGATCCATAAACAGAGTCTGGTGTGAAAGAACTTGATGTGCCGGCACAAAGCCCACACCT
The DNA here is from genome assembly GCA_036877625.1 of Ambastaia sidthimunki. Lineage (NCBI taxonomy): Eukaryota > Metazoa > Chordata > Actinopteri > Cypriniformes > Botiidae > Ambastaia > Ambastaia sidthimunki. The sequence goes on from JAZGTK010016068.1 coordinate 1,673, forward strand.
GAACGCTTACTGAACACCAGAGATAAGTTTCAAACACAGACCACACTCTTCAATATCAGTGCTGGATCTTACAGTGTCCCTGTAGCTCAATTGGCGGAGCATTGCGTTAGCAGCGCAAGGGTTGTGGGTTCGAATCCCAGGCAACACATACTGATAAAGTGTAAAACCTGAATGTACTGTAAGTCGCTTTAGATAAAAGTGATCAGATCGGTAAGAGAGGTAAATGTTTACATATGTGTTGAGCTACACCTACTACCAACCAGCAATAACATCACTGTATGTGTAAATCAGTGAGTTTTAGTGATGGAGATTCACCTCTGAGAGTCTGGCTGTGAGATGGTGTTGACAATGGCCTCCACAGCTGTGTCAAAGAGTTCTGGATCGGCCAGCGCTGTAAAACTAGCCTCCACCAATCCCTCGCTCTCGTTCAGAGGAACATCCAGCAGTACCCAGCTTGACAGACACTTGAGCACTCTGGCTTTGACCAGCGCCGGCGAGTCTGCCTGTCGCAGCAGCTGCTGCAGGAGAGGATAAACGGCCGTCCACTCGCGCCCCAGAGCGCCCCTCACCTGCCCCTTGCGGTACTGCGGCAGACGACTGGTCTGGAACTCCTCCGGGAGCACGGTGAGAAGCTCCAGAAGTGCCAGACAGCGGGCGCGGCCGTCCACCTCACCTCCTTCCTCCTGGAACATGCGCACCATCTCCGACACGGCCCCCGGCCACGCCTCGGGCATCATGTTGAGGGCGAGGGACGCCAGCGCCACGCACAGGCGGGTCAGGACGATCTTAGAGCCCGAAGCGAAGCGAGCAATCTGGGAGAACAGCTGCGATTTGAGGGTGTCATACTGCTCGGCGGGAATGTCGCCCCAGTACCGAGAGATCTTGGTGTGGAGAGCGCTGGCACCAAAGTACTGGATCTCCGGAACCTGTGAAGATGAAAGAAAGTTCTTAAATAGTTCACCCAAAATACTTCACAATATCTATTTTTGTGTTCCACAGAAGCAAACAAGTCATAAAATTTTTGGGTGAACTAACCCTTTAACGTTTGGACCATGTAGATGTACGCAGTGCATAAAATCTTGGCATCATTAGTGGGTACAGAGTTTATGATCTTGATAACATAACTCTTGGTGTGTGAAGATAAAATTAAATTCTGTCACTCTGATTTCAAAATAACTATGTTAGAAGAAGGAGTACACTGAGGTTCTGTAAGAGAACCACACAAAGACTGTGAAGAACATTTTCTGTTTATGTTCCATCTCAAAATCAACAGAAAGAAACAAGACATTCTGTTTGGCATGAAGAAGAGAAGCAGGTGTTGTGAAGGGACGTGAGATCCAGGTAAGAAGGACAAGCACAGATGGAACAGCAGGGAGCCAATGACAGCGCAGAACAGGCCGAGATGTTCTTACCTTCTCTGGTCTTAGTAAAACCCAACAGAACTGCCAGGCCTGAGGAGAAACTTGAGCTTGCATGAGCCATTTCTGAGCCAGATTCTTGTTTTCAATATTGGGATCATAATACAGTTGATGCAGTGCCTGAGAGAGAGAAAGAGAGAGAGAGAGAGAGAGCGAGCAAGAGAGAGAGAGAGGGTGGGAGGGGTTTAGACAGTGATACATTACACTCCAGTCATTATGGAGCACAAACTAATAACACTTTAGTAACCCTGAGCTTCCTGTGGGGCAGATTTGCAGACACATACTTTATATTAGTCTGTGTGTGTGTGTGTGTGTGTGTGTGTTACAGAGCTGCTGGTGTGTGTAAATCTTCTTCAGTTCTGCAGGTGAAATGTTTCACATCAGCGAGAGAGCAAATAATACAGCCAATGATGCACAATATTCAGCAGTGTGAAGACATAAATGAAAAAACATGAAGCACAACTCAAGTGGATGTGCAACATATAAAAATAAAAAAACTTTGAAGTATGATAGTAATTTTCTTAAAGCGTTTTTCTGAAGGTCATGAGTCATGTTGCTCACGCGGGGCTATTATAATGGATATTGAGGTGATGACTAATGTTGACAAACAACTTCCTGGAATTAAACATTAAATAAGTATATACAGTACACACAGTTATAGAAAACCTCTCATATTGTTTTAATGTATTGTTTTAATGCACAAATCCATCTGTATTTTTCTCTTAGCTTCAGCACACTTTGCAGTGAATAATCTGTATGAGTTATCAGCCACAATGATTACATGACTGCTTTGCTAAACACAACTACACAACTGTCTTAGGGTTGTTTTAAATATAGATGACCTATTCTGTGTGTGTGTTTGTCAAAGAACCTCAAACCCCCTGAGAAACCACCATCTGCTAGAGCAAATCAGCTGACAGATGACAAAACCAGTTGAGTGTGTGTGTGTGTGTGTTAGACTTCAATGCTGTCAGGTGTAAATGCTTTATACTGTACAAAAACAGAGAGGCTGAAAATAAAAATGGCATAAAACTGCCCTTCAGACACATGGCTACATCTTCTAAAACCAAGGTTTCTATGGCAACCGTCTGTTCTGTAAGAGTCCAACTCATTCTTAAAGAGCAGCACTGAATGATTCTGGTCCATTGACATGGTTACCGCATCCCGGCGTGTGTAATGAGTCACATTTTCCGTGCGATTCATTTTAACTAGATGTGTATTAACCACTCGTCTCGACCCTGTGAGTGACAGTACAATCACTACCTGAGATGAATGTCCATTCATCTCTGCTGCTATGGAGGAAAAACTAGATTATAACATCTTTGGTTTCCTGTAGTCAGATCTAAGATGTACTACCTTGACACTTATTTGTACAAAAACTTCATCTTTAGATGGGAAGTGACTGTTCTGGCTGCAGAGAAATGGCCCAATCTGTTCCTTGAATTATATAGAGGAGCAGGTGAATCTAAAATTGGATCTGTTATTGAAGAACAAAGCACGCTATAAATACATGCTCAGAGACATCATCTACTTGCTAATAAGTGTCGAAAATAAACTGAACACTTCACAAACACTCATGAAATTTAGTAACTACTTGTTTTTTTAAATTTAGTGACTTGGACCTTTAATTCCTGGCAGAATCCTTCCACAGCCAAACTGAAGCAATACGGACTCTAATCTATAAATCAGATATGTTTTCCGAAATTCAGACTTTTTGTTAGTTTAATTCTGCAGAGCCTCTAATTCAAACAATGAAACAACTTGTAAATAATCTCAAATACTGGGAGATAAAGCTGTTAAAGGTAAAATCAAATGTGAATTTGTAAGTGTGGACAGGTTTAAACAGTCAAGGGTTGGAAAAACACACCTCAGGTTGCCAATAGCAACGACTCCCTGCACAACGCAAGATATAATTAGCAAAGCTAACGGCAGAACCAATCAACAAAACAGTAGTGGAACATGACAACATGACAACACACATACACACACACACACACACACACTCTCATGTGTCTTTAGGGTAAAATAATCAAGCACACACATTCACATTAAAAAACTCAAATCGTTCAAGCATTACCTCATTACAGCTAAAACCGTAATGGGTTCTGAAAACCTCCAGTCAGCTGATTGGAGAAGAAATTAATTGATGAGAAGTGATGCTAGCGATAGTGATCGGGGTCGGGCGCTAGAGCTCAAAAGTTCTCTCAATGTTTTTTAGCCTTTAAATCAGCTGAATATCATTCAGGCTAATAAATCTGAGGATACTTTTATGCCAGGCTTGTTCTCTTTGTCAATTAACAGAAGTGTTAAACTTTCGTGTCAATTTCAAGCTGTATCTTAAACATAATCTCATTCACAAACAGCATCATGTCTCACAGAAAACCAGATCTTCAGAGAGAAGCTCAGATTTCTGAACATTACATCTCATCAGTATAACAACCCAAACCAGCATTCACACAGACCACCATGATAAACAAACCTTTTATCAGTGAAACTGAATTGTTTTGTGTGTAACACATTTGAACATGATCCATATTTGTCAGACTGGACATTCAAGCAATACGTTTGGGTTTAGAGTTATACTGTGTACTGTACTTGTATGCGAGTATTTTTGCAGTCATGTATTGCTGGATGTTCTCTGCCTGACCACCACAACCAACATCTGACCAGAACAATACACAATAAACACACACACACACACACACACACAATGACCTCAGTGTGCGTCTTCTATGGACCAACAGGGGCGAACAAGACAGAAGAGAACGAGTAACAGGGAGACAGAGACATCCAGCAATAGAGGTTATAGCACATGGCTTTATAAAGAGGTGCAGAGAAGCTGAAAATATATTTCCATCAGTCTGTCGAACACTGTGTTCTATCAGAAAACAGGACAAGTAAAGATTAAACTGCCCCTGCGGTCAGTCCAGATGGGAATTATGAGGAACATAAAGATTCCTTGAGAAGAAAGAACAATATCTGGAAGTAAAAAATGTGCTAAAAACCATTCAGAGCATCTTAGCAACCACATAGTTACACACTGGCATTGTGCAAAGTTAGAAGTTTTACAAAGGAAAGCACTTCTCGCATTTTATCTCGAGTTACAGTTATTGCCCCTAGCAGCCTGCTGTCAAATAATAAGTTTTAAAATTATTAAATATAAAGTGCACATTTCTGCATGCCCCACAGACTTCTACTGTAAGTACATTACTGTAAACATCATCTGGATTTGGTTTTGCAAACTAAGCCTTATTATTAGCTTCAAATTAGTCTCAAATTAGTACTCAACAGCACATTGCTTTAAAAACACATTATTGGGATGTTAATATCAAAACTCATTATATTTTAGAGTGTATCTCCTGACCCAAACAAAGCACTTGTTTTAGGGCTGACAGAAGCAGTCCAGGACAGAGATGAGAAACCCTCCACCAGGCACAGATCAGATGAATGAGACAACACCCTCCTCTCCTCATTCTTGCAATTGGATCGATATCTTTCTTTCTGCTCTAATCTAATAGTGATCGTGAGTTGCATGTTTGTAATCTGATCACTGCATCAAAATCACATCCAGGTTAAAAAAACACTAGAATCATATTTAGGCAATAAACCGAATGACATTCAGCTATCAAAACTGTCAAATCATCACATAAAACAATAAACGCCAACCTAAACATTACAAATGTACAGTAATGCTGGCAGACAGCTGAAACAACATGCGTGAGCAACGTGGAGAACATTTTGTCCAACTACAAAACAAAAACAGTTATTAACTATAATAATAATAATAATTCATAATAAATATTCCTTGGTAATAATGGTAATAATGTTTTAAATCATAACAGCATCATAACATTTTATGCATTGTAATATTGTAAAAATGTATTACAGTAAGAAAGTTTATTATTTTTATATTATAAAACTGTATTTTTATTATTACTTGTGTATCATTACATGAACACACATTGCAATGTAAAACATATTAATAGTTTTCAACACAGGGCTATTTTCCTACATGCAAAATGTAACTGCATTGATGCTGTGGGTAAAATGCGACCTGGACATGTTTTCATGAAATACATATGTGCAGTTTAAAAAAAAAATAAACCATTATTTCTTGGGCAACACTGTAATGATTAAAAACATAAATCTATGTTTAATTTACATTTGTTTTTCTTTCTTAAACGGAGAGTTAATCACAGTAAATGTTACTAATAAAGGTAAGTTTATATTCATTTACCTTCTCCACGTTCTCCACTGTAAAGTCTGCGGCTGTGTCCGAATCCATCTCTGTGTTGAATAACACACACCTCCTCTTTCCCTCTTGAACTCAATCTATCACTTTGTTTCGCTTAAAACACCTGATTATGAATTTAAATGTAATAATATAATAATATTTCTGATGAATCACGACGAGGAGTTTATTTCGCCCCGGCGAGCGTTCAGGCCGGCGCGCGCGAGCTCATGTCTCTTATTCTTATATTACACACATTATAAAAACGATCTTTAATATTAATGACGATATATAAATATAATGCTATGTCAAATATATATATATGTCCACGAGTGTCTGTCCTGTCCGGTCCGGTCTCGATGATTCAATATGTATGTCTTGCCTCTATCGCTCGCGTCTGACTGAACCGACAAATCGATTATTCGACACGCTCTGCGTGTGTCCAAGTCCCTGCCTTCATTAAAAACAGTCATTTCCCGTTGTGTGTTGATCGTGTGAGCTGTTGTGTGGCTTATTCTTTTACCAGATTAGTTATTCGTGGGGCTCCGTGGTTGAAAAATAATTTATTTTAGATTAAAAGTTGAAATTCGTAAAAGTGGCCTGTTTTTTGATAACAATAGATACCTTGACTTTGACATGACGTATATTTTCACTCAGGCGAGTTTTTAATGGTTCCATATAGGGTCCTTGGCGCTGCTGGGAGCTGTAGTTTTTAATCAGCGGTGTTCATATGAGGTGTCACAGCGACTCTTTGCGGTACATTTAAAGAATAGCTTTGAGTTCGACTTCTGTTAGTGCACAATAGGTGGAGCTCTTCCATTATTATATATCTAAACGTATTGTGTTTGCATATATTTTACAGATATTTTTATTTTCCCATTTCATAAATCCCGTTTTGATTTCAGAGTTATGATCTTAAACAAAACTGCCTTATTTATCAAAGAAATGGATATGGTCTAATTTTACTGAACAACCTTAGGAAACCATTTTTTAGTTTTAATAGTAGCAGCTTTTGTTGTCACATCTGATCTCGGAATTTTTAATTTGTTATTTGTTAGTTCTCTGACATTTAGAGTTGCATGAATTTGGATATATCTGGATTTGTATTAATTAACACTGATGTGATAAATAGCAGCAATTTCACACCTGAGTGTCACTCTGTAAAACTCTATTTTCACATGTGCAGAGAGACAGATTTTATTAGAGCCTGTTGGACTGCATATAAAATGTTGCGTGGTTTTTAAGACATATTGCCATGGTTATACCATGATATTATTTAAAGCATGATGCTGTACCATGATATATATGTGAATATTATTTCTTTGAGATGAGTTTTATGTCATTTCTTCCTTTCCATCAACAAATCACAACGAACTGTACAAGTAATAGTTTAGCAATTATGTAATTGTGATTGCTTCATTTTTCACCAGAACAGGCACTTTAACAACACAACAAATGACAAATTCACATGAATGCTTAATGATTTAATACCCAGCAATCGTATCTAGTTATTAACATTTAAATATGTTTGAGCACAGGCAAATGTCAAGATTTTGAAGACAAAAATTCGGGTGAAAATATGGAAGATAGTAACATGCTTCATATTGTTCAAAACGAATATTACAAGTTGGACACATTTAAGCTGTCAAAGTTTGTTGAAGTCTAAGCTGTGGTAAAATTGAGGGCAACTGACGTCATAAATACGTCCACTACAAATCTCTTGCTGAATCACTGCAGGAATGACTCAGGGCTGGTCTGACATGGGGCCTTTTGTGGCCCCATGCTAACAGGGAACGTTCCCAGAACGTTGGCCAATGTTCTCTAAAAATGCTCTCAAAGTCAAAAAACATTCCTGTAGTTTTGTATAACGTTTTTAATGTTATACATCATGTATCACAACCATGTTGTTTTGGTTGTTAGTGGAAGGTTTTAAAACCTACAGAATTAAATAACCTTACAGAATTAAAAGCGTTTGAATAACGTTACAAAAACCAAGCAGTAACGTTAACACAACGTCTAAAAATGACGTTTTAAATGTTTCTGAAACTTTCAAAATAACGTTTTAATTACTTAATGTAAACGTTGGGGAAACGTTCTTACAACCAAATCAAATATTCAGATTGTTCAAATTACTTGGCAGCCAAGCTTCAAAATGTTGCCAATGCTAATCTACAGTTATTTGTCATGTGCTGAACGCCTGTCTGAACGCCCCCAGTCTCCGCGTCACCGCGTTCCGCCCACCGCAAGCAGAGGAAAGCGCGCAGTGGATGCGTGGGGATGTTATTCGGTTTGGGTACGTGTATTCAGTAACTCATACTAGTGGACTGAGAGCCGCTAAACTCTTCCAGACACATCTGAACCACTTGATCTGAGTAACTGGACTGCTGCTACACTGCAGGATTAAACAATAAGCACTTTGGCATGTGGTTTTATCTAAAGTGAATTCACCTTTGCGCACTTTAAGAGGCGTTTTACGCACACTGGACTGTTGTTTCTGCTTCTACCGTAGACTGTAGAAGGAAACTACAGTATTACAGAAGACATACAGGAAACTACAGAAGTTTGGATTTAATTTCGTTTTGGTGTTCTGTCATATGAAGGATATGGGCAGATATGAAAACATTGCGTTTTGCGCGCTACTGTACTACTGTTCTATTATTGCAGGTAACTATCTGTCTGTTTGTCTTTATAGCAGTAAAAACTTTTCAGCTTTTACACCTTTTGTTTGTTCTCAGTTTTATGTCTGTGGTGCCACGCATATCCTGTGCAGAAAGCCTTGAAAAACACTGGAAATGTCTCAGATGTTAGTAAGCTGCCTACCCAGGCATCATTTTGGGCATCATAGGCGCCTTTACAAAATGCAGTGTCATCGTACACCTTTATAATAGGCAAATATGCTGTCGAGGCATATTGCAGGACACAGTCAGTATATCAAGATTTTGCGGTAGAGTCTGAGTTCCCATCCAAAACTATAATTACAGCCTGACACTGGATCTCCAGAAAACCAGCGTTACAAACTCTAAACCTCGCTGACACTAAGAGCTATTTTGGTTCAAACTTAAACACTGTTGACTCTCAAAATGACTAGTTGCGTTCACTTGTGATTTATTTACATGATCGCCATTATGTTGTATAAAAACGCAGAACAATTTGTCTTTTATGCCTTTCTAGCCCAAAGAGCATCATGGGAATGTTGTGAAACGTGTGCGTTTCCTGTCAAACTCAGATTCCGTTATTTTTAGTTAGTGTTTGTAATTGGAAAGTCATGCAACAGCAGCGTGTTTTTATGTATTTTTTATGTTAATTCTGTAACACTATTTTCACAGGACGTCCTGTTAAGTTTTCTAAGGGCTTGAGTGTTCAGGACGTGCTGGGTTTATTTTAGGAGCGTCTCTGCCTCATGTCATCTTTGAACTGGCTGCGTCCTGATGTCCTGTTACTCTCACTTTCATCTCAACATATTCTGGGAACATTTTAAGTGTTCTATTTTTAACAATATCTCAAATGTTTTTTTGAAGATTGTACAAAAGGACTTTGAATAGCCTGTGAAAAAAAATGGATATGATCTTATTTTAAACAGAGATTGCAGCTTGAAATCAAATTGATCCTATTTGCTTTCTTATTGTATCAGGTTGTTGCTCTCTGGTCCTGACACAGAAATGAAACTGTTCATATTTTAAAGGAATGTGTCATTCACACAGACACACACACAGACACACACACACACGCACACGCACACACACACACGCACACACACACACACAGAGCTTAAATAGAAGATGTCTTTCTTATGTCTTAAGGAAAAAATAAATACAGACTAAGAAAAGAGAGACAGAAAATAGTTGCAAAGGTTGAGAGTGAAAATCAGTTTTATTGAATATAAAAAGGCCAAACATTGAAGCTTGGAGAAGTCATTTTCAGGGTAACTAACCCCACAATCAAGTTTAACCAGGCAGTTATAATAGGCAGTTAACCTAGAAGAGAAACAAATCATCTGTAATCATGGCAACATTACTTAAACGATGATGAAATTGTCGCAATGTTATTCAGTTCTTCATGCCACGTCACTGATGTGTTGCGTGTGATGCCTTTTCTGTGCTGTGGTTTGGTGTCTTTTTCTTCTGCTGAATCATGTTCTGAATCACTTTCCCACAATATCCAGAATTGTGTCCCTGTTAGAGTTCCGGATGTACGGACATCGTGTTGAAGGGGGGTGTTTTAGCAGCAGAGCCCTGGAGCTGGTGGTCTCTGAACAGGAGCATTATTGAACAGCTCAGCCAAAAGAACTCCTGTTAAGTGGCAGGGTGTGGTGCAAAAAACCCTGAACAAACCTCCCTCAGGGTTCTGAAACACAAGTGTGTGTGTGTGTGTATGTATGTGGGTTTACTTAACCATATATTGGGGATGTTTGGGATATATTGGGAAATTTGTGCCAAAAAGTGTACAAATCTGAGCAAAACCTCTTTTTGGGGACATCCCCAATTGTAAAAACATTATAAAAATATAATATACATAAAGTTTTTTTAATTGTAAAAATACAGAACGTTTTCTGTTAGGGTTAGAGTGTGGGTTAGAGTTAGGTTATATTGTTTATAACTAGCTGTGTATAAAAATAATAGAAATCTATGTAATGCCCCCTTTTAGATAAATAAGTAAATTTACTTATTTATATACATCTTGTTTTTGTGTTTGTATATCTCACCTTATATAGATTATAAATTGCTGACTTTCTATTATCTTTGCAACTTATATGGTGATATAAAACTCACCATTATGGTTATGACTGTGAATTAAATAATATATATGTTTACTACATTACTATCCTGGTGTGGACCTCTCTAAAATTGCCTATCCCACCTTTAAGATTTCACAATCTGAATAATGAATGAACTTCCAATATTAGCACAATTAATATTTTCTTTAAACGGTTGTATCAGATATATCAAGCATTTCTTAATAAATACTGACTTTCCCTTGATCTCTTCTCTTCCTCTGTGTGTGCAGCTCAGGTGACATCATCACCTCCTGCTCATGAGAGGAGAGGAGATGGAGCCTCTGATGTCAGCATGACCTCATCGCTCAGTGGAGATCAGACTCAGTTCTTCAGTAACCACACAAATCTCAACAGCACAGAGTTTGATACCGCAGCAGGTGCAATACTGTTATTTATTTAATCTTTATTTGATTTATTTGATGGACAGCGTTGTCACTGTACAGTAATGTCACTTCTCATTAAAGATGAGTTAATTGTTATTGTCTTAAAGGGACAGTTCACCCCAAAATGCTGATGGTCATTTTCTCACCCCTGTGATGTTCCAAACCTGTGTGACTTTCTTTTTTTTGTGGAAATACAAAATGAAATGTTAAGCAGAACAAACAAATGTAGTTGAAAATGGCATAAAGTGACACCAGATGCCAGCAAGTTTAAATATGCAGCAGCTGGTTTGGGGTTTGAGAGCTTCAAGTTAAAAATAATTTGCTTTTTTACATTAGATTACATTAATGCATTTGACGCTTTTATCCAAAGCCCCTTACAGTGTTTTCAAGGTATACATTACAGTGCATTAAAGGAGAGAGAGAG
>JAZGTK010016069.1:0-12901 GCA_036877625.1 Ambastaia sidthimunki
AGGGAGTGTCAGTTTGTGCATCTGTAGACCTGTAGCCGCTGAATCACAGATTTTCCATACAGTTCCAAATCCACCTCGGGGTGTAAAGGCAAATCCAGAGCCTGCTTGTGACACATACGTGGTAATTGACTCAACTTGTCTGAATTAAAGCTGAAAACAGGGCAATAGCTAAGATTGTTGTTGTCAAACGCAATTACACCAGCTGCTCTCTGGGGTTGTTTGGGTGTTGTTTCCCTCAAAATGTTTTCTGAAGCAAATAACTCTTTTGGAAGTCCAGCTTTGTCTTTTAGAAAGGAACTGAAAGTTATTTTCTGAAAATGTGCTTAATAGACCTTTCCCAAAAAGACAGCATAGCAATTTTTTCCATTATTCTGGCCAATTACCAGCTAAACGTTTGGACAGACTTGACTGACTTTGTATTTCTTACAATCCTGAAGGTTCGAGAGTTTTTTTTTTAAGACATAAATGCTGTCACATAAGTGCCTAATTGTGCAAATAAATTGCCAATGATTAAATATAAATATATGTTTTGTAAACTACATTTTTTGTTTAATTAGGTAGTTGGAGGGAATGCACTACTCTCAAGGCTGTGATCTGCAACATTTTCTAAACCATTTTCTAAAAATCATCTGTTGAAGTTGCTGAAACAAGAGCCAAAAAAAACAGCTGCAGTGGCTTTTCAGTGACATCAGTAGCAGTAATTCTACCCTGTGCTTGTGATGGCTGCCTTATTGTGCTGATGGTGGGGCTGTGATGACAGTATTGTTTTTGTCTATCATTTACAGACAAAGTTTGATCAATTAAAAAGTTCTGATTTGGAATTATAGTGCGGACGTACAGTAATGCCCGTACAGTGCATTGGTTCAGAAATCAACTGTGTAACTTTGTTTCTCCTCCAGATGCTGGGGATGTTGTGTGCCTGTGTGGTGCTGTGTCGCAGAAGTCGGGACCCAGCCTACGAGCTTCTCATTACTGAAGGGACGTATGCATGAAAAAACATACCAGACCAACAATCTTTTTCATGCACACACACACACTCACACACACACACACACACACACACACACACACTGGGCTCAGGGTTCTGTCGGTGTGAGGTGGCACACTGGATATGCCCTAATTTCTTTCTTTCTACACATCTTACACAGGGTTTGCTCCCACAATGCACTGGTGTTGGGTGAAACAAAATGTATTTATTAACATGTCACTAAAACAATCATGTTTTAATGTCAACAGTTTTTTTCTTAAAGGTGTTGGGACAGACTGCAAAATGGTAAAAAAAAAAAATTGATAATCCCAATAAGAAGACTTGAACACAAATCTTTTAACATATTCTCGTCCTTGTCTCTTTTATGTGGAATTGCAAGAATGAGCATTTTTCTCTGGAGAAATGCTGTTATTGTATGAAATAATATGTGGAATATATGATTTCCTCATTTCTTAGTTTGCACTATGTGTATGGTTTAGTTATACATTACAAATACCAAGTTGACTGGTAAATGGTTGGCATGGCGGTACAATTGATGTGTTGAAATAGGATTGTGGTACGGCTGTCTCTGGTTGCCCATCACCAGCCTGCTGCTCAGGGACAGAGGCAGCGTGAGAGACAGATCTGGATTAACTACACAAGATTGCTTTGCAATGCGTGTCCAGTCACACAGCAAAATTGTTCCAATTGGGGTTCACTCCGGTTTACATGTAAAGTGTAAAGATACTCTGTGCACTACCCACCAATTACTAAATTTCTGTCTTTATTTCCACCTTTCTCCATTGCTTACGGTGTGAAAATTACTATTGTAGTAATATGTAGAGTTTAAAGTTTGGAAAATACGTAGGTATTTAGAAACAGGGTCAACAGTGTATTATTTTAAAATGAATGTAAATAGTTGGGGGAGAAAAATGGTCAAAGCTTGTAATTTCGATCTTCAATAAATGTTTGTTTCATAAGTTGACACTTGTTCAGTTGTTTTATTTCACTCATTTCAATCATTTTTGGACTGGATGCTTTGGTTACAGAAAGTCAACATGCAATTGTGCAGTGAACTTACTTTAAAGTTGAAGCATTGCTTTGATATGATTTCTTTCTAGTAATTTAACAGTATTGCTGTTCTCAGAGTCATTGTCCCACTAAAGGAATTCAATAGTGCACAAGGCTCTCAGACTGAGACACCACCAGTCTTCAAAAATACATTGTCTGGGGCTTTTCTTGGGCAGGCAATCCTAAACTCTGTATGTAGAACAGGGTCAAAGTTCAGGCCTTTCCCAGGGAAGGGGGATGTGTCCCATCTGCTTGCTGTTTCACTTATGCTGAATTACATACCTTTATTCTTGGATCCCTTTATAGCACAGGAATAAACAACAGTTGTGACCTTAATGGCATGTTGTTATTATTAGTAAATAGTTGAAACATGTTCTGTTAAAGAACATAAAGAATTTGTCTATTCTGTATCTTGTAGCTTCCCACTCAAGAGATCTGGACAGATAAGAAACAGGATCTCTGAAATAGAAATATGAGCCTCTTTAACCAGATAACTGATACAAAATTAGCATGGTGTTAGTTTGCTGTGTGCCAGTCATACATGGAGTGCTTGTGAGGACATCAAATCTCTGCATACATTTTTATAAATGTGCCATTTATTGTACTGCTATTGTCCATTATCAGAAACAACAATTGTTATTGCCAGTACCTAGAAAATATGGAAGTGGGTAATCAGTTAAATTATTATATGCTCAGGGGTGCATTAATAACTGTAAAATAAAACACTAAACATGGTTTCGACATGGATTGTAATGAATTGTCAACACAGTGTTTAATTGGCATTTGGATTTTCAGCTTCTTCATTTTTGCAGATCTTGTGGAGGGTACAGTGATGACTAGGAAACTATGTGAAAGTTTGATCTCATTCACATTGTAAATCAATATAGAGCATGTGCAATATCATGACTGAAAAAATTCCTTTACATCAACATTCCTTCACTCGCACTTAAGAAAATGATCCTTTGTTACATTGGAAACTTGAGGCTGAAACAAAGAAGGTAGGGCTGTTAAAACGTTTAAAAGCTTGTGCCAGTGTTCTTTCATGTCTTATGAAATGTTCTCTGAAAACAATTAACCAGCTAAGTGCCTTCGAAATAAAAGAATAACACAGTCACAGTATTTAAACCGGTCTAAAAAAATTTAACAGCAATTCTTTACTACATTGCTTTAAGAAAATGTCACCTAAAAATAAATCTTTTTTTTATTTCCTCACCCTCATGTTGATTTAAAACCATGTGACTTCATTGTTTGATATGACTCTTATATTTTACAATAAATGCAAAAGCCTGATAACAGTATAACAATCATTATGCGGCTTTATTGTGCAAATTATGCCATCCAAACGATAAACGATGAAAAGATGAACTTAAAGATCTAAGGATGAATAAAATGCTAGCTGAGCATAAAGTCCAGTTTAATGTTACTTTACAGTAAGCGATAAGAGACAGTTCAGAATTTTATCTACACAGCAGGTACACAAAAATATCCATGAGACTTTACACTGAGTCCATACACTGAAATCATGGCAGGTCCGTAGTGCCTAAATCGTTGTCTTTTTTACATGCTTTCCTTCACAATAAATAATCAGTTTTTTTAATAAAAAAAAACAATAAATATAAATCACTAAAGCCAAGTATCAATTTTTATTATAAGTTTTATATAAAGTCAATTTTTATTATAAAAAAGACCCTGTTCTAACCTCACTGTAAAACAGCTGGTCTAGGATCAGTTTTAATGATCCATAACAGATCTCACTATGAATGTGTTACTGCAAACTGCTGATCAGGCAACAGAAGTCCTGCACTGAGACTCTAAGGAATGTCCTTATTAACTCTTATCAAAGAACATTTAAGGACAGGGAGAGATTTTCCGGTGGCCTCTGCTCCTCTCCAGCTATAGATTCATATCTTGGCCAAGTAGGAACCCGGCACCAGTCCAGTCTGGTCGTCCTTCTTCACCGTCCACCAGCCATCTCCCCCCTGCTCCACCACTAGCACCACCTCCCCAATAGAGATGGACATCTCATCAGAGCTCTGCAGACACAGAAGTTAAGATCTTCCACTTCCACTATTGTCCAAAAGAGGATATAAACATGTTTTGTCTTCATTTTAATTAAATTCGGTCTAGTACTTTAAAATGCAATTTGAGTTTTTTCATAGGGAATGCATGTGTTTTAATCTTTTTTTGTCTTACCTGAGCAACATAGTCATACACAGCCTCATATTTCTCGCTTTCTGAAGCAGCATTGTTTGGGCTTTCTGGCTTAAATCCAGGAATGGAAGCATAAACCCCATCTGAGTTGTCTGCTGGGAAATGAAACATTATAAAGTTTTTACCTGTGATACTTTGTTCTCTTTTTAAAGGGCTATTTTAAAAGTATGTTTATCTCCTACTAAAAGAAAGTTTATCTCCTACTAAAAGGGATAAAGTGCCACCTGGTGGTTAATACTGAAGGCTAAACATTAGCCATATATCGTATAAACAAACGGAAATAAATGCGGCGTGCGCTGCCTAATATCCTAAGTCAAACGATTTTATACTAGATTTTACGCCTACAGTAACATATAATAAAACTATATAATAATAATATATGAGAACATTACGGCAGTGAGATTATATTGTAATACCTACCAGATGGGGGCGCTGCAGGCTCAGTATTTTCAATAGTATTACTCTTGGATCCAAGGGCGCAATTGCCTTGCAAGAGATTCGAAAACCTTTCAAAGAAAACAAAAATGACATGTTGAAACATTACACATTACAAACCTTTTAATTCATTTAATGAGAAGTTACAGGCACCCACTCTAAATACAGCTGCAAGAAGGAAACTGTCAACCATTTAAAATTGTGACTAAACTAACAGCACGTTGGTCAATATTTCTGGGTTGTTTTAGAGAGACCACGTGTTGTAAATAACGAATACAAACATTAACACACAGACCCAGGAAAAGAAAACACACCTCTTCATCACACCTCCTCCAAAGCGAGTCATGCCATTGCTGTCTGATGTGGGTTCTTTATCATAGTACTTCTCAAACACAATGGGTGCTGCAGACACAGTTGAGAGATTTTACTAAGCAAACACACCACAGAACTTTGTCTTGATCATATCATAAGGACAGTGATTTACTTCCACCATCTCATCATGGCAGGTTGTTTCTGCTGAGTATCAGTATTACATTCAGTACTGCAGTATTCTGTTGCAAGGACACAGTTTGAGCTCTATGGAAATGATTTACCTGGAGGAGTGTTGCCTGTACTTTTCATCTTGATGAAACTGTTGATGTCTTCTGTGATGTCACACATTTCTAGTGTTGTCCTCACATCCTCATAACACTGCATTAAATAGTGACAGTCATTTTATCATTTGACCTGTACTTTATTTACATTTGTAAATACATTTACATTTATTTGTATTTTAAGTTACAATGGAGTCTAAAAGTCTGAGATCATTTGTTAAAATGCTTCTATTTAACATTTTCCTTATTTAATAAAACAAAAACACAAAATATTTGGTATTTATGCCTTTTATTTTAATGGCAGCATTGACTGATATAGCCTGACGCTGATTTTACAAGTGCAAAATCTGATGTCATCCCAGCATGAGTTCAAAGGGGTTTGTATTCAATGTATATTCCTAAAAAAAAATCAGTTTTTTAAAATGCTACATTTTTATGTTTATTTCCAGGTTTAAGTAAAAAATCCCAGATTGTTAAGGTCTTAGACTTGTAGACCCCACTGTAAAGTAACCATGACTAACAGTTAAAAACATATTTATAACAATGTGGTAATCCTTAATATGAAAATACTGAAATACTAAAACTTGCTGACCTCATCATCTTTGACACATTGCATGGAGAAGTGGTTACAATGGACCCAAATAGCATTTCTCAGAATATTAATTCGATCATCTTCCTGCTGCTGGAAGACCTGGAGAAATTCACAGAACATTCATCCAATCATCTCAGCATCATTACGAAAATACGTCTACACACTAAATCACACTAACATGCCATTAATAAATTGAATAACATACAGCAGACCTAGATCACAATACAAGAGCTACATCACTGTACAAGAATACATACACATAATATACAACATACACAGATATTGTAATACAATATATCATAAAGCAAATGGCAATTCAGCCAAGCATTCATTCCATAACATTATCACACTGTTAAATGTCATATGTTTATGTAAATGGGACACATGATGATAAATGCCATAAGTATACTTGTTCAGTATCTGTATAAGCCAAAACAAAGTATGTCTTACAGTTTATTTCAGGTGTTGTGGTTTGTGGTGCATCGTGGGTAAAACAAGAAGAAAAAAGGGGAAGTTCATTTGAATATGGGCTCAGCAGAGAGAGCACGTACAGAGAAATCAGCACACAGGAACACAGAGCTGATTGTGTTTACCTCACACGTGCAATCATGCGTCCTCTCCCATTCCTGACGGCTCTTATCCAGCTGTTCTATGTTTGACATGTACTGTTTCTCTGTGAAGCAGTAACACACAAAAGCATCACAGGTTTACCAACACTGAAAATGGCCATTGGGAGTGAATTAAATGAATTATGCATCTTAAACATTACAAAATTGAAGTTTTTGAAGCTGAATTATGCGTCTTAAACATTACAAAATTAAAGTTTTTGAACCTAAATTATGTGTCTTAAACATTACAAAATTAAAGTTTTTATTTTTCATATTGTGTCATGCTCAAACATGCTTTAATGCTTAGACTGGAAAGGAAGTGCCTTAAAATTTCATACCGAAACACTGTGCAATATGCAAAAGCATTTCCAAGCTTTCCAAACATCTGTGTCCTACATTATAAATCTGAATTATTCATCTTAAATATTACAAAATTAAAGTTTTTAAACCTGAAATATGCATCTTAAGCATTACAAAATTAAAGTTTTTAAACCTGAATTATGTGTATGTACAGTTTTGTCCTGTTTCATAAATTGTTTTTGATTATTTAGCCATCACACCTGTAATAAGCTCTATACTATATACTGGCAGTTTCTAGTTGCCAGTCTTACAGTCGATGCTGCAGTCTATAAAATCAACACATTTTTCTCACCTGCATCTGTGGCTGCGTCTCTACACTGTTTTGCTTTGTTTTGCATCTGTTAGGGCACAGAATACAAGTGATTAAAACATCAAGATAAAATCATCTTTTTTAAAAAAGGAAATAAACTATTTCTTTGTGATCTAAATCTGTAATAATCCAACTTTACTCTTTCAGATTGTTTTGGGGTGACAGTGGATGTACTGTTGAGCTTTTCAGCAGTCTGTTCAGCTTCATCTGCCTCTCTGCATCTCTGTTCATATGTCCTTTTAGACTAGAAAAAAACAAAGAGACAAGACACTGTTAACCAAGACCTGAATGAGGGCTGAGGAACACAAATGACTTGCATTCATGTTCCATGACTTTCATGACTTCTCCGGTAGCTGCTTCTATACGACTGATAGTCATTGTTATGTTTCTATGAGAGGGAAATGGAAATCGAAAGGGACTTTCATCTTGTGTCATGCTCAAACATGCTTAATGCTTAGACTGGAAAGGAAGTGCCTTAATATTTCATACAGAAACATTGTGCAATATGCAAAAGCATTTCCAAGCTTTCCAAACATCTGTGTCCTACATTAAGCATTCAATAAATTTAAACAGTGGTGATGATCTTTTTTAATCATCTCATTTCTAAACCGGGAAATTTACATTCCCCACAATGCCATATGTACAATAAACAACAACAACATATTTAATAAATGCAATTTAAGGTTCCTGTCTGTAACTTATATTGCTGTTGTCAAAAGCCATATATGAATTGTCAACTACAGCTGAAGACACTCAGTTGATTGTCTCTTTTAAATAGAATGAACAGTACAAAATATGTTGATAACTAGCTGAACTTGTTTGTATCTCAGTAGCATCATGTAGATATTACATTCGGTAACACTTCAGTATGGGGTAAAGTGTTACCAGCTCACACTTTGAACAAGTTTTGAACAGGCAGAACTTCCTTGAGATGTACTTTTTTGGATTTTGTAATATTTGTGATGATTTTTCTCCTAGTTACAGTATAAACCCTCTTCCTTGACTGAGTCATCAAGCATCATTTGTGATTTAACTATTGCACACAGCACAACAAGAACAGTGTAGAATAAACTAAAAAAAACTTATATAATAATATAATATAGAATACTTTCTTATTCAAACTGTCTCTCATTCGAAGAATTACAACAGGACAGCCCCCCCACTCCCCACCAGGTTATGTACTGTACTCACCTATATAACAATATAGTTCATACAGTTCATAACCAACCCTTTGGAACCTTTAATTTAGTCTTTAAAGTTTCGTTCTTTAACCACTTTGTGAAACCACCAGCTGTTCGCTCCAGATTCGACCGGCAGAATATGTCAAATTGGCCACATTTGCTCTTGCTTGCTGGCAGTTTCCAAAAGACTGTATGATAATATCAATTAATGTAACCTTTCAGTGTTTGCTTGCATACACAACAATGTGAAGTGTCAACATGCACATTTATCTTTACTTTGTGAATTTGTCTCAATGCACCTAATACAACTAGAAAGACATCTGAGCAGTCATCTGCTTTCAGGAAATTGCAAATATAGGAGGAACAGAGAAACCGAACTTCAAGACGCTGTGTCAATGTGTAAATGTTCACAAGTGCAAACACAGGAAAGAAATAAGCATCTGCTAGAGAAATGATATTTCCTGAGGGTGACAGTTACAATAGTCAGAAGACCCAACCCCCACACTGCCCTACAGGTAGTTGCTATGTGGTTAATGCATGCATGGTGATTTAAATCACCCTTTTTCCGCCCTTCTTCTTCCTGATACTTTACTTTCAGTCTCTATTAGGCAAGTACAGGATACAAGTCATTGAGTCACAATGCAACTCTCACCTCCATAGTTTTCTTATATAATGACACCTTGGTCTTCTGAACCTTTTCCATGACACCCTCAAACTGTAACGAGACAACATTTGCTATAAATGATTTCTCTTATAGCTTTAAAGGATCAGTCACTTTAAATAAAGCAATAAGCAGAAAAGTTAAAAAAGGTGCTATGACTAAGCAATAACTAATACAAAGTCTAAAAAGACTAGACGGATTGACGTTCCTAGAACATTTAAAATAACATTTTGAATAACAATGTTTTTGTTCCTTAATGGAAACGTCAGTGAAACGTTCTTACAATCTAAAACTGCATTTGAGGGTATAGAAATGCTGACAGGTAAACAGACTGGTAGCAAAGGAACATGTAAACTAGAACCTTTTTCCGCTGTTCTTTCTGACGCTCCCTAAACTGTTCCATACGCTTCACCTCCTCTCGTAACATTCCAGAGAGCTGAATGTGCAAATTCCCAATGTTTTCCATTTCTAAGTGAGAAGATGACATGTTCATCAGTATCTTACAGGTGAAGGTGTAATTATGAAACATAGATGCGTTTTAAAGAAAATTGCATGGCAATGGGTGTCACCTACGTGTTTTTAGTTGGTCAAATGATGCCTTCAAAGTGCTAAAGAACCATAAAGATAAGATTAATACATTTAAATGTATGCTCATGAACATTGATTTGTATGACAGTATTAAAACGCAGAATCTGTATGTTATGTTATCAATTAACATGCATAAAGCTAATCCATCATTGTACTACTAATATCTGCTTACCCAATTTCACTTTGACCTCCTGCCTTGCGTGCAATGGTGATCAATTCTTTTCCGTATCGTTCCTCTGCCATCGCTCTATGAGAAAATGAAAACATTATTACAAGTCTAATTACAAGTCAAGTCTAGTCTAGTATTACAAGTCTACAACCAATTCTAAAAACCAATTCTGTACTGGACCATAATAGACAAATCTCTTTTCCTGTAGTATAATTTTTTTTTAATGATACCTCATTCTTAAGAGCTCCTCCACATCTTTGCAAGTGCGTCGCCCATCACACAGTCTCTGGATTAGAGTTTCATATCCGATGTTACTGGTGAATTCTGGGCCCTAAAATCAAGAATTTAGTTTTTTTGTGTGTCATTGTTGCATATTTGTTCATCTGACAGACCACACAACTGGTAAACATAGCACTGTGCCTCTGGAAACTTCTCAACGTTTTCTAAATTTGTTTTTTTTTGTTTAAAGCCCAAGATTAATAAAATTAGCAGCTTTCCTATGTACATTTGCATTAGCTTTCTATAGTTTCTAGATTCTGGTAAAATTCAATGTTCTACATTTAGCATCAGATTAATAACAATTAGGCCTATTTAGGCTTATTCTAGATTTTAACTTATCTGTTATCACATATTAAAGTTTTTGTGCGGTTACAGATTGTGTGAAGTGATTAAAACAGGTCAATTATTAATAACAATTTGAATTTGGCAAATTAATCCTCACTGCGTCTGAATATGAACATTTTTGAGTTTGTAAAAAAAATTGAACAGAGTTGTATAGCGTGGTTGGGTATGCAAATCAACCCAGATACTGCATCATAGATACTTTCACAACACCTAGATCAAAGCTAAAAACAGAGCTGGGTGGGTACACAATCTCCCACTCAACAGGAAATCTATTGACAGTGCTATATATATCTTCTATTATTTAGTACATGTATGTATATACATACATATTTACATAGTACATTATATATAAACACAACACTCCCTAACATTTTTTAAAATAAAAACTTAAAAAGGAATCAGGGCAAAAATTACAGTTAGTTTCATAAAACCTAATATTTCATCTGATCATCCTCATCTCATCATCTTAAAACTCAAGATAACAGTGTTTTTTAAACCCTTTCTGTTAACACAAACCTGAACCTATTTATAAAAGCAACACAAACTCAATGACAGATGACAGCTGACTTTGTCCAGCTGATTTTGCTGTAAAAATTTGCTGTAACTTCTAAAATGGCACAAAAGATTTACTAACACATTTCATAAGTTGCATTCTTTCTGTACTCTGAAAGCATATGGCAATCTGTGCCATTAAAAGTTAAGAGATGAACTTTAATAATCATATGCAAAGTTACTAACATCAGGCAATCAAGCCCCAACAGAACAATCTAAGCGATCTAAAATGATCAATCTGTTCACTTACCCAAAAGCAATCTTTAAACAGTAATGGTGTCATCCTTAAAACAGTTTACAATGGTGAATTTGTTACAGGCCGACAGAAGTTTCAATCAAGCAACAAAGAAGTAATGCCACACACAGGAAAACAAAAGTTGCACAGAACGTTTGTGGTGCTCGGGTTTGACTCAGATAAGGAAGCTATGATGTAAGCGACCACAGACAGCACTGCCTCAAAGATAATAGGCTTGCATTTTGCTGCCATTTGAATACTAGATAGGATGATACATCTGACACAGTGGACTTTTGGAAAATATATATTTTTTTGGTTTCCAAGACAATCTGAGCAAGAAAGGTACTCTAAACCTTAGCAGCCTTTAAGTAAAGATCAGTTTAGTTGCATTTCTTTGCTTTATGCTTTTCATACCTAACAAGTATTATTATATTTGGTGACGATTAAATCCAGACACATAATGATTTGAGTATCATTTGACTGAACATCACAGTAATTAAGTTTGATAAGTAGTGATTTAACAACGAGGGCTGAAAGAAGAAGTGCATTTTACACAGGTTGGTCAAAACAATATACAAAGGACAAAAGTCTATTCATGTATTTATACTTTAAATGTGCCAATACAGAGAATGCTGTCTAATTGAAACTAGTGTGTAAAAACTCAAATATTCTTTCTTTGTGACACCATTAGAGGAACTATTTATAAAAAGTTCTAATGATCATAGTTCCAAGTATTATAGCTCATTGTGTGGGACTTGGAGCTGTCACCCATAATCTGTGACTTCACTGTGCATGAAAGTGTCTTGGTTTTTTAATATCTCTGCCTCTGAGAGTCTTTCATCACCATCTTGGTCCATTTCCTTCAGAAGATGAATAGCCTGTTTAACATTTAAATAAAGAAAATTTCAGAGTTTATCTCAAGGTTTATCAACAGGTTTCTGTTAGCTGTTTGGAGCAACCCAACAAAGCTGCTTGTCTATGTCCAGTTTGCCATCTTTATCCTGGTCATAGAAATCCTTAAAGCTCAGTATCCTCAACCTCCTACTCTTTAAAAACACACAGATAAACTTATATGACTTTCCTTTACTACAGAATCAAATGTGAAAATGTCAAATTGTCAAAACGTCAAAGTCAAAATGTCTTTTTTCCTTGACATGGAGCTGAATACAATCTGATGTTGTATTCATCCCAAGACACCAGACCATCGTTGATGAAGTCAAACTCTGGAAAACGTTCCTCAGCATCAACCAGCACATACCTTCTGTACACTCTATGTATTAGAAAACAAGAAGATTATTTGTAATTCTCCACATTGGTTTGTTGAGTATGAATACACAAAGCGCTGCAAAGCATAATGCATGTATTTTGTCAAGTTCAACAATCTCAAACACTGAACTATCCAATAGATTATTGTTATCAGATATATGTACAAACAAAACATGTACTTATAACTTGTTGTTATAGTTAGAAAATCATTTTTCTTCTTTTCCTTAAACAAATGTATTACTGCCATCTGCTGGGCTGGATGAGAGGTCTATCTATCTATCTATCTATCTATCTATCTATCTATCTATCTATCTATCTATCTATCTATCTATCTATCTATCTGTTGGTCTGGCGAAAGCTCTTGTGTGCTTTTTATTCTTTAATATAAACAAAATATACATTTACAATGGCATTCATGGGTGTAAAACAGTAAAGGCACGAGTCTTTAATTCATCTTTCAGTAAACCAAAATCTCTTA
>JAZGTK010016070.1:0-12901 GCA_036877625.1 Ambastaia sidthimunki
ACTGTTCTCTGATTAGCCTCACAGAGACTGTGGAGCTCATCAGCAGAGAGAACAGACTTGCACTTTGCTGAGGGCCACTGCAGCTTTGCTCTGCTGAGATTCACCTCTGTGCACCATGTGTCCAGTGTGCTGCCATCTAGCAAGCTGTTACTTGACAGTCAGTTATTGGCTTGTACTTGGGTCACTGCAGTTTACAATCATGATAAGAATTCCAAGAATTTGTTTTTTGTAGGCACAGAACTTAAGAATGACTTGTGCATGTCCAAAATGAACATTTCACTGAAAAATGAACCTGTATTTTGCATTGTTTTTATTAAATATTTAATAAAACTTTTCTATCACAATGGCACTATTTGTTTTTTTGCCTTTTGTCAGAAACAGCGCCTGTCATTGTGTCATTCACAGTATCTTGAGATGAGCCAGTCTCATACCTTCTTAAAGCTGCAATATGTAACTTTCTAAATTGAAAATTAACAAAAAAAGTTATTAAGCAAATATATAAAATCAGTGTTCAAAGCTTCAAACTTCCTAACCATATCCTGATTTTAATGGTAAGCTTATAGTAATGATTTATAATTTGAGCTGTAAGGTTGTGGAAATGTCCATTTTTGAAAATGATGTCATTTAAGTAAATGTCACGTCCATAAACAGAAAGAAGAAGACATGGCTACAACGTGTGCTGAGGATGGTGGACCGCTTGTAGCTTGTTCTTTTAGCAAATGCTTACAATTTAAACTTGTCGATGTAAATAAAATAACTGTACAAGCAGCTTGCAAAACACAAATAGCGATAGAGAGGCAAAAGTTTGCATTGCAGCTTTAAGGTGTTGAAAGATGTGTGAAGTTTTCTATAGTAGACGGCTTGAACATCTGTAATCTAAATTGCTCATATTACTTACATTACTTACAAAGTATCGTTCTTACAATACCATATGAACCATATATTAGGTTACGGTTTCAAATAAAGTTACCAGCCATTCGGCGAGAGCTAATTTTGGACCCTGGGTACATGACAATCATTAAGTCAGAAGCAATATATATCAAAATGAATCCCTAGCGGTCCTTATAGTACATCTGTAATGTGTTTTTTTTGTTTTATATAGCTGCATGCAAGCCATTAAATTGATCATGATCCATTAGTGCCTCACACAGCACTGCTTCAGTCAACCTCCCTAGTGACAATTCACTGTGGCAGAAACAGTTTGTGATGCTATCAAATGCCCACAAATGCCTTCAGCTGCACACCAGACCTATTCACTACAACATAAACCCTCACAATTGCACTACATGGCGTAATAAATGAAAAATAGATTCCTCTGGGAACCCACGGTCTTGGTTTCCACACTTCCAATTATTCCATCTCAGTAGGTCCGGCCGTGAGCTTCTCTGTTCCATTGGTGCTGCCGTTCCCCAGACCGACAGAAAGGACGGAGACCTTCATCACGCCAGGCTTTGTCTCTGTCTAATTGGCTGGCGGTATGACCCTGTGTGCTCAGAGAAAAACGGTGTTCTCAAATGCAGCGCACACAGAGTAGAATTATTGCTCTTAATCCAGGAGAACGGCCTCCACTCTGACCGAACCTTCTGTGCTTAATTAAAGAAAGAGGCTGAGGTGCGAGGCCTGGTGGCACTGAGATAAGTCAGAGAGGCGAAGGACAAAGCTCAGCAGACACAGAGATAGTGGAGGGAGATTGAGGTAATGCTTTTGTGCTGAGGTGGAACCGAGAATTCCAGTTAATATGTAAGGATTATGGTCTAATGTGAGACCCATTTAAGATGCGATCCATTACATAAGTTAGATTTAATGTTACATTTAGCTTTTTCCTTTTGACCAGGCAAGTCATCTAATTCTGTAATTATTTACTCTAAAAACACCTTACGTTTTTCTATACCTGTTTTTTTAAAAAACACAAAAGGACAAATGTTGAAGGATTGTACTGGTAGCTCTTCTCCATATGATTGCAATGAAAGAGGACTGAGGCTTTCAAGCTTGATAAAGGAAAGCAAAAGCAACATAAAAGTAGCTAGCATAAAAATAGTTGGGACAACTTTTTATTTTCCCATCCCTCCATCCAATTTTTAACAATTGTCACTTACTCATTATGCAATACAAATTACATTTTTAAATTTTTCGTATTGCTGGCTGCCTTGCAAAGAAAAAAATGCAGCCAGCAAAATAAAATAAGTAACATGACAGCTTTAAAAAACTGTCGGCAGTGACATTTGATTAAAACACACTTCGTCCACTTTTCTGCAGTTTTATTAGTAACGACTACTACGCAAACATTGTCACCTAATTAATATTCATGAGTTAAGCTGATGTTAATAATGTTAATAACCGCCCACCCACCCCACCTTTCAAAAGTCATAGTCAAGTCTGGAATGAGATGAGATGAGAGTGCATAAATAATGATTTTGGTTTTTGTTTGGAGGCGTGAATTGCAATATGCCTTTACGAAGAAATTTTAATTTCCGGTTTTTGCTTTACAGTTTTAGGAAATCTAGAAGTCAGAAACGCAATTCTGGCTATTGTTGTTTTCTAATACAAATATAAAGCCAGCTCATAATCACACTTTAGGCCTATTTTTCCACAGCATAAAAGCTCTTTTTCCTTCCATTTTACAGAATTGTCAGACATTAGCTAAATTATGCATGGCAACACAATTAGAGCAGAAGTGAGTCTCCACGAAACAGAGAAAACAAGTACAGTACTTTATATCTACATGCAAATACAAACCAGTGGGAAGTACCCAGTTATAGCTCTGTAGGGCAGAAATAAAGAACAGAAATAAAGACAGTGCAAGGGGGTTGTGTATAATATATGTGTGTAGATGAATATTGCCCCAGGAGTTCACACTTCACAGTACAAACCTACCATTATCTCCAAAAAAATGCTTGTCCCACGTATGCTAACTAGATGTGATTTTGACATATGCGTAAAACGTTATCCTGGGTCAGTAAAGTTTTTCAAACTTGTACTGCATACTAACACATCCCAATACAATAAATGTATATATATGCATTAAGCAGACATTTCTATCCAAATCAAATTACAGTGTATTCAAAGAATGTATTTTAGCATTTTGTGTGTTGCTAAGAGTTGAATCCATGATCTTGACCTTGCTAGCATCATGCTCTATCAGCTTATTGAGGTACACATTGCACAGAAGCAGGAGAGCTCAGTATAGTTGCTCCATACGCCACATGGCTTTAGGTTGTTCAAATCTTGTCATACATTTCTGAAACTGCATTGTCAATTGAGCGCATTTATTTTTAGTCAATTTAAAAGCAGTATATGTAGCCATTAAATGAACCCTACTGTGGGGCAGCTCATTGGATTCATATATCCAGGGTGGGCTCAGCAGCATGAGTCTTTTAAAGATTTTCCACTCACTGATTTTTCCCACTTACATTTTCCCTTTGGGAAGTTAAAGCCATAATAAAACAAAACTACAGCCTATTGTACATTTGTGTTTAATCACAGAGTGACATTATTAGGCCCTAATTTACTGTAGCTATTGCTGACACACTATTATTTACGCATATCTTATGAAGCATGATTGACCTCTTGTGTTTCAATAGTAATTGCCTTTTCAGTAATTAAAATACATTTTGTTAGCTGTGATTTCTTTTTGTGTTCCATGGATGAAATAAAGTCACAACATGAGGTTTAGAACAACATGAGGGCGAGTAATTTTTTTGGGTAAAATATCTGTATGTTTTTCAGTAGAACAAATAAGCAGATATCTGATGTTTTATCTAGTTAACACACCTGTTTTGGTGTTCTGCAGTGATACATAGCTAAACAAGTGTCTAATTCCTTTATTTCCTTTATTTAAATTGTAAACAAAACTAGTGGTACTGTATATATTTTTGTACACGATAAGGTCATAGGAACAAGGCAATCACAATGTGTGATGCTAAGCCACGCACATACTTAAACACTGCATAGGTAAAGAGAAATGACAGCATTTTCACCTCCCGCTTAAAGCATTTTTATAACAACACTCCAGCTCCATTCCAGGTTTATCATTTCCTGCTACAGTGCGAGAAAATACCAACACTTCAATGTTAAAAATTCCACTCCTGCTTCAGTCCAAGTCTTCACTTCCCACTCAGAACCACAAACAAAGTCTGGTCTGAACACAGACACTTAAAGTTCCCTTAGAACACTGTACTCTTGAAATGTTGCTTGGTCAATCCAAAGAAACAGAACTGTTGTATAAAAAGTAATATTCAGGACAGTATAAAAAAAACTACCTTTGTATTTAAAATGCCTGTTCAGGTGAAATAATGAGCACTCTGACAGGAAATGCATATCTTGTGTGGAAAAATAGTTCATGACTAGTTCTGAAATCATAGAGCTCACTTTTTAAATTACTAACCATGAAACACTCTCACTGATTGTGCGGAAGCGAGCAGCTTCAATTATAAATGTATAAATGGCAAGAGGAAGGAACTTCTCATCTCCTGCAAGATTAACTCTTGATAAAAGCAAAAATTAATCTCTCGTCTTGAAGTTGTACCTATGATCACTGACTGATGTTTCATCCGGTCATTGACTCACCTTCACAGAGATCTTCCCTTCATCCTTTGGTAAGTGTGCAGCCAGAAACCAGTCTCCCGGGAGGGGGCTGGTGACATTGAAAACCCCTGTGGTGCGGTTGGGCAGCGTCCATGTCAGAGTGACAGCAAAAGACCCTGGTATGATGGTGTCCTTTGGAAAACGTGTCTGGAGGGGGTTGATCACAGGTGGAGCTCCTGACCTGAAGTACCTGTAAACCAAAGTGACAGTTTTCACATTTCCAAACATTTTGTCATGCTGTGGAGTGTCTCTCTGGATGAGACAAAATGCATCTGAGACTATTATTGTTCCTAGTTCTAGTAGTGGCTTTAAAATTCTTGGAAAAGGTGAAGGGTATAATTTCTGTACTACTGACATAATTGCAACAATTTTGAAACAAACAAATTTTCAAACACTCTGGCATTGCAGGGTGAGGCAGTAGAAAACTTTATTAGCCTAGCATGAAAATAATTTAGGTCTATGAGATGTTCTCACTAACAAACCTGTGTGTATGTCTGTTTTATAATTCACCTATACTTTTTAAAACCAAAATGCTAAAAATGTATCCATATAAAGTAAGTTCCAAATCCTTAAGTGACTTTTATATGTTTTTTCCTTTCTCACTATATTAACTTTTCTAACTCGTGGTTATAATTAGTTTATTTTCGTACCACAATTTGATTTATCCAACACCAACAGACGTCAAAGGGCTAGAAAGGACGCAAGGAAAAAACATACAGTAATTGTATGGGCACACACATACAGTTTAGTGTGAGAAAACCAGTCTTAAAGAAAGCCTATTAAAACAATGACACTAGAATTAGAATGCAGGAGATGCAACAATTTCTTATTTCATCATACGAGAGGAAATGGAGCATTGTGACTAATGCTAAATTATGCATGAAGTGAATCGTAAAAAATATTCCAACATTTAACTCAACCGTTAATGTCTTGAGCAATGCTTACAAATTTTGGAGGCATTGACTTGGAACAGCGCCCCAATCAGGCTGCAATAACAAAAAGAGAAAGGAAACAGGCAGAGAATGAAGGCTAGGAAAACCGTTCACTCAGATCAGACTCATTTTCAACACAAAACCGTACTGTTCTTTATTTCAACATGGGAGCACAAGGCCATGAAAGTAAAATCTTCCCTCAGTCTCTCTAAGCTGTCAGTCACAGACGTAGCCAGACAGAGGAAGCCTGCAACAAATCATGCCATGAAACTTTTTTCTAAAAGGCCTCACTGTCTGCAATTATTTTTGCTCAATGCTCAACCCTGACAATCCCTGGGGAAAAATCCTTGTGTAAAGGGTTTTACAAAAGAGACTATCAATTACTCTTTTTTTTTTACTCTCTCTCATTTTCAGAGGTAGAAACGGTTTTATGGGACAGGTAGAGAAGACAGCACAATCATGTGTGTTTTATAGCATGTACTAAAATCGTGTAACGATTGAGAAATACTTATGATGTAAATTGATATTGTGTACGTTGCTACCTCACGACATTTCTACGGTGCTCAAGAAAGAGATTTACCTTGTTCACTGTGCACATTTAACTATACATCTAGCTATACACAGTATTCCTTGTGTGTTTCTCCTTCCTGTAATGGACAAGCAATCATCAGGGGGCTGTGCTAACCCAGGGGCCCGGGAACCTTGACAGGTAATAACTCAAACTGGTGCGGCTGGAGCTCTTCAGGGTTATTAGATAAGGCGTCCTGCCCTTTTTGTACTCTGAGCTGAAGGAGCTGGTGCACCTTAAAGATGTCACATCATCCAAGGCCTTATTCAAAGACGGAAGGCCCTATACTTCTATGTATGTGATGATCAGGGCTGCATTCTGTATTGTCAGACCCATGATTTGAGTGCTGGGTAAGGATTGCTATCTCAGTTGTGTTTTGTATTGAGTCATGAGCTTTTTCTTTAGGGGTTTTAATTCATGGATTGTGTTGCTGAAAAAAGATCATCAATTTAATGTAGCTAGACAACGCCTCCATGCTGTGGCTGGTGTAATCTAGCGACACAGCACTTGGCTATACACCAAAGATTTAAGCAGAAGAAAAGATGCTTGTTTAATTAACTTCATGTAAATGCATAATTTCCCTGAGACAGAATGGCTGTATCTGATGAAGCTTTTCATTCACACACCATGCATACATACATACAGTATTTGTGTGTAAAACTCATGCAGTCATTTTCACACTGAAATCCTGATTCATTGAGTTTGCACATCCATTTTTAAATGTAGGATACAAGTTTAAACTCATCAGGAACTGGGTCATTTGAAATAATCTATATTCATTAGAACGAAGGTAAGAACATATTAATGTTCACATGCATCTGTTTGGAACCTTTTCTGTGCATACAGTATGTAGTACATTGCTCCAAAGACCTGGTTTTATTAACCATTGTAGAGCAAGCAATGCCCAGTTATGACCCGATTAGTTATGCATCTACACATGCTAGAATATTACTGTCAAACTCATCAGAGCAGCATGAAGCTGACCTGAGATCAGAGGAAATGTAAACTCCATCTTGAGCAAATGGATCAACATGATCTGTAGTCAGTGCATTTCCTCACACCCTTTAAGGTCAAACTCTATTATTAATCCCTTGATGTCAATTAGACTAGAGAGTGTCTTAGTTTGAAAACAAGGTGAAAACAAGGGCTGTTAATTAACTTGAGGCAATGTTTGATGAGAAGAAACATTAGCACTTAAAGCAGCAGAAGCACCACATTTCTGCACCGCTAGCATCACCCAATGAACTTGCAAAAAATATAAATTATTGTCTTTAAACAGGTTCTCATAAACACTCCCCTCATCTGCCATTGGTCAGTCAAACAGAAGGTACCATCCACAAACTTTTGCTAGTGGTTTAGGCAATAATGCAGCATCAAGCTGATCAAAATGCTAAAACAAACAACAAAATTTTGGGAAATTGAAATAAAAAAAAATAAAATTATTTAAAATTAGAAACAAAGCATGCCTACAAAGCTATGATTCTTAAAAATTAAAATAAAAGTAAGTTGAACTCCTTATGATGTCTAAGGAGTTACTGCTCCTCCTTGTTTCAGAACCACGGACAGTGACACAGTGTGTCGCTGGGAGACAGTTTTACAATGTTGTTATTAATAAAATCCACATTTTTCTTTTTTGTTAAGTTACTTCAGTGTTATTGCTTCCTGCAGAGGTGACATGAGTGATATAGACCTCGACTATTGATAACAGGTAGAACTATAACAACGTGGCAGGTTTATCATTGTTCTGCAGAAAAGACAGTCACCTTTGGTAAAGTTTTGAGGTTAAACTGAAAAACTAACATGCAACATTTGTGTTTTTGTCATTGTAGTTTATGACTTGATTAGGGTTGTTGACAATGTTATCCCCCAGATCCCGTATTATGCAAATGAGCGGCATAAATCTTGCTTTTCCTGTTCTTGTATTTGTCTAAACAAACAGGCATGAAATGCAGATTGAGTGCTCCAGTCTAATTGAGGTGAGGCGATTTCCATCATTGTTCTGCTGTGTGCCATTACTATGCCTCATGCATTAAGTGGCTGGTCCCTCTGTGAGCATGTGGGAGGAATGAGATTTTAAGATCATTAATGTGCATGACATTCACTGTCTCAAGAATTGATGAGATTGAAATAAAGGAGCGAGGTCACTGATGAACACACAACTGAACTCAGTAACTGTGTCTTTCTGCTACTCAAGGTACTTTATATGTCCTAGAGGTTGATTTTTATTAACAAACAGATTTCAGATATTGTATAATGTCATTTGAGGATCATGCTAAACTTGTTGAATTTTCAAGGCCTTCCTTATTCATTTTTAGTTATTTTCCAAAAGTTTTGTAAAGATTCTATTGTTTAACCAGTCTCAGACTGAAATCTTTATTATGATAAAGAGCTAACAATAACAACATTTTCAATATTTATCATGTGAAAATGGTTTATTGTGATTTTTACTCAAATTTGTTAGTGCAATTAGTATAATTAGTGTCTACACTACTACTTTAATTAGTGTGTACTGGTTATCAAGGAGATGAATGTCTCAAAAATGTGTAAAAAAATATCCTTTGTGTGTCTTTGGGGTACAGAACATTCTGGCTATTGTATGAAACAGCCTTAGCAAGTCATTGTTTAAAATATGTCATTTCTATTACATATAATACAACATATAATTTTAAACATATTGAAAATGACAGTGTGGTGCATGACAGTCTGAACAGAAAATGTTACATCAGAACTTCCGTGGTGCATGTTTGTCCACGGCCGCCCATTGTTAAAAGTCAATTTAAACTAGTTAGAATGTGAAAACTGCATTTATAGGGATTTAATTTCCTAAAAGACCATAGAGCCAAAACTGCCCACAGCTGAAGAAACTAAATCAATACTAACATCGCATGACTTATCCCAAATTTGAACATTGATTATCTGATATAGTGTGTCAGTTTCACATTAGAAGGCTTCCCAAAAGGTTTTGTTTGATGTTTCAAGTGACACCAGGATGATCGGGCACTGCAGAGAAGACCTCAGGAGCTCATGGCTGGAGTTCTGCCCAGAACTCTTGCTTTGTATTGGGTGCAATTAAAGTTGTCATGGCTAGTCCGGCAGCATGATATTGATCTACAGGCTGCAGTGAGGGGCTGTTATCCTCAAGACCCAGATGTCCTGCTTTCTCCCTCTTCTTTTTCTTATCCTCCCACTTTATCTCTTCCCCGGCACTTACTACAGCCTGTTTAATTCCCATCTATCTATGGCACCCCCCCGTCTGCTATCTGACAGCTGAATCGACAGAATGGAGCCCCGCTTCGTTCATTATGAAAACAACAGACCTGGGGCCTCGTGGCAAAACTTTGCATAGCTTCCATTCCTAAATTTGGTGTACATTGGAATCTATGTAAAAGAACATGATTTATTTAAGCAATAAGGTCCATGATATGTATGTGTCATCTGTAGACCATTTGGGCAGATGATGAACATAAAAAATGAAAGAGGTAAAATTTAGCTGATTCGAAAGCTCGAAATTTTAGCTGATTGATCTTCGGCTTAGATAAATAAATGTTAAAATACATGTATTGTTTTGCTGAATGTGTCTGTCACAAGAAAATAAAAAAACATTACAGGCTATCAGTACTGTGGAACTTGTTTCAAACTGAAAATATTGCATTGGGAGGTGCTGGTTTGGTCATGTGATGTTCGACATACCCTATAGAACATTGATTGGACAACAACAGTCATGTTTCCGTGGTTCCTCAATTGATTGACAGGTCATCTGACCAATCATAATGTCAATTATGCCAGACAAACAAACTATGCAGTAAAGCAGATTTATAAACATCGGTGGACTTTTAAGGAAAAAAATGCTGAAAAAGTGCCTTTATGAGAACTGCAGAACAGATAATAAGAATACACATTTTAACCCATTCCCTAAACCTGGCAAAAACCTGTGGATTTATTCTTTGTTTTACCCTGTGACCTGCGAGCTATAACTTTAATCTATATTTTATTCTCTATTTCATTTCAGGTCTTTACAAAGGTCCAAACCTTTAATTAGAGTGCTAACCTTTGTCTCTATTGGTTTCTTGGCTTTGGTTTCTTTTGTTGCAGAGTTTTTAAGGCATTTTTATATTATTTCAAAATAAATGCTGCACCACCCACCTTTGCCCTTGTATTGTTGATGTTAAAACTTATAGCATTACTATGAATAGCTGCTACCGTAAATACCACTTCTTTTTCCTAATACATACACCAAGTTTTTTTTTTTTAATCCCTGTGGAGTTCCATTGTAACTTTTTTAATGAGTATTATATTATATACTTTTTCTCTTTGGTCCAGTTAATCAAATAAGTCTAAAATGTGTGTCTATCCTACTATTTCAGTCAAGATTAGGCACAATTCTGTTTAAAAAAAAAACAAGAAAAAAAACATTATTTAAATCACAGACAGGTCATTTATTTTCCTTGATAGGCCCCGAAGACACATATTACATTATCGCTCAAACTGGAACATGGGCGTACTTGCTGTAATTATGAAATGCAATATGTTCTCCTGGAGTTATGACTGACATTATGAGTTTAAAATACGTCCTTCCAAAATTACTGTTTATACCACACTTTCTCAGATAGCTTTCCTATGAGACCGCCAGAGAAGTTTATTCAAAATATTATATCCCAAAACAGGGCCATAAAACAGAAGAAAGAGAAGTTTTTTGTCCAAAAGAAATCTTAACATCAATCACAGGAAAGAGCCAAAGGACACTTAAAAGCAGTGTGTTTAAATCATCACATCCTGACATTAATGCTACTTAAATAAAACAGAAACACAGTTCTAGCATCAATACACACTGTAAGCATAAATAACAAATCTCTGTGATGAGGTTATTTGTCACAAGAAACCAGCATGGAACATTTATTCAAGGACAGCCTCTGCTTCTCTTTATAATGTCAGGCTTTAAAGACGGTCATGAGTTTCTTTCTCGCCACTTATGATGTACATTCAGTGACAGGCAATAACAAGGTCAGCGTTTTGATGGAACTTTAATGACAGCCAGTGCACGGGGATTTGAGTATTCAGTGAACAGTATTCTGCATTTTGATTACCCAAGAGCCAAGACTAACTTTAACAAATGCTCTGGTGCTAGCACACAATGTACCCGCTATGAAAGAGCACTGGGATCATTCAAGGATGACTTGAAAGAAATGGACAGAGAAAAATTAAGGCTAAAAGCACCTTACAAAGTTACTGAAAGGTTCAGGAGTACAAGAGCTGATATTTTTGTTTTTACACCTCATTTCAGAACATTTCGACTTCATTGGTGTTCAGGAAGCGTGGAAATGTGGCATTGGTTTTTTTTAACATGGGCTTAAAGTGTGATGGAGGTTTAAAGTGTAAATTATTTCATTTCATCCCACACTTTCATCAGTCTAAAAGTGTTTTTTTATAACCTTGAACTAATAACTGAAGAACTCAATCGCTTGAAAGTCTTTTATGATCAATAAAAGTATACACCATCCTAATTTAAGAGGACATTTAAAATTCATTAGATCTCTTAAAACAATTCTACTGAATGTGACCCTGTAAAAACTGGTTAAAACGTCAGATTTGGATTTTAAATCATATCTGTATCACTTGGTATTTTATGCTTATGAATCTCCAGTGTGCAGTTATGCTGTGATTCTGGCAGCGGAGCGCTTGATAAATGCCTTTTTATAGAGAGAGCAGAAAATTATCAGCATCTGGGAAATGATCCTTGGACGTGGTTTAAAACATATTTTATCAGAGCAAAGAGCAAGTGCTTTTCAGTGCCAGCATCAGAAAGGTCATTACAGTCACGCATTTGACATTTGGCTTTTACATATCTCCGCCTCTCATCTCCAATGCTGATTAGACATATCTGACCTCATCATGAGTTTGCCTTTGTCTGCACTCCAATAAACGTAACTTGGAAGTTTATAGTCAACTCACACTGTCACGTTGCGGTCTGGGCAGCTGTCCCCGAAGGTGCCACCTTGCTCCTTGAAGGTGATGAGGTTCCAAACAGCCACCACGGTGTCTTCAGGCACGTTGAAGTGGAACAGCTCTACACTGGCAAAAGAGCGGTAGGCGTTGAGCTTGCGAGGCGTCCGGGTGAAGTAGTCAGTTACAAACAGGCAATCTATGGGATGGAACAAGAAGAGAGTTAGTAAGATCAAAGATAGCTTTTACATCTTTGCCGATTGGCTGGAAAAGTGGGGTAAGGCAGGACGGGAGTGGGGGGAATTGGTCCTAATGCAGTTTGGTTGACCTTCCTTCTAAGAGCTTGATTTAATCACACTTGCACTGGGTCATGTGCCACGTGCCTTGGCTCCAATTCAAAAACCAAGACTCTATGCAAAATTAATGTCATTGCAATCCCTCAATGCAAGGCCAGGGAGGAAGCACCAAAATGACATTTGCAATCTGCCTTAATGAGCCGTGGCTTTCTATGGCTCCATCGTCAGAAAGCCTAATGGCTTCCGATCTCCTCGTGATTTGTGGAGGAAAACATTTATACTCTACCACCAAGTAACTGTCATGTTATTTATGCATTCCCTGTGTGTTCAAAGTATAGGTGCAATATTTTGCAATTTGCTTTCTCTCGATAACTTTAGCTATTACTAAAGAACATCTACAAATAGAGTTTTAACTGTCTGTCCATCATGGCAATAGGCTATGGTTGACATGATCAAAAGATAGTCAAGACTCTCACTGTACATTCTAAAATCTATAATTTAATACATTATACTGTGTATAACATACTTTATAGCAAGCACTAGGTATATTCTAAAATCTATAATTAATATGCTATACTGTG
>JAZGTK010016071.1:0-12901 GCA_036877625.1 Ambastaia sidthimunki
TTTAATAACTGTTTTTTGTTCATTTTTAACCAAGAAAAGTTACGGATTGCAGCTTCAAATAGAATCAATTCAGATATTGTCTCCCACAGATATGAAGTAACCTTTTCAAGTTATAATATTTTCTAAACCGCCCAAAAAACAGGAGGCTGTAATGCATGTAAATTTGCTTTGCACGTTTATTTGCCTTGTTTAATACTTGTTTTGTTCATCTACACTCAGTCGTGTTTAGGTCTTTTTAAAAACCTTTATTTAACAAACCTAAGGTCACCCCTGCCCAGGGGTCAGAAGATGTCAGAGTCCAAACAGTAATTGATGGTCCAGAAGCAAGATATGAAGATATACTGTAAAGCTGAAATGTTCAGTTGCCCAAATAGGCTTTACTTGCGGCAAAAGCCTCCCCCCACAATTCACACATTTCATTTTCTTATCTTCCTTTAACCTTGAATCTGAAGATAGAGACCCTCATATGTGGTCTCCGCCCCCTGATAGATACAATTTATTATCTTGTCTCTCGTTCGTGCGCTTTTCATATTCTCTCGCCCCGCCATCTCCAAAAATAAATTCTCAAAGCTCAGGCACAGGGAGAAAC
This sequence comes from Ambastaia sidthimunki, assembly GCA_036877625.1. Classification (NCBI taxonomy): domain Eukaryota; kingdom Metazoa; phylum Chordata; class Actinopteri; order Cypriniformes; family Botiidae; genus Ambastaia; species Ambastaia sidthimunki. Next base: position 590 of record JAZGTK010016071.1, read on the forward strand.
AAGTCAATGTATTTCTCATTTTAGGCAGTAAATTCAGACTTTGTTCGTGAAGCTATCGCTTAATCTAATGTTAAAAAGTGTGTGGAACGTGTTGAAAGAACGGCGGACGGATGGACGGGGGCGTTTAGTTTTGATGGGATTCTTAGATCATTAAGCTTTGCTGGATTTCATTGGATAAGAGGGACTGAACTCGTCTCCTTTCATCTGCTGTCGTTCTCGTCTTTGATATTCTCCACCGATGGGAAGTCGAAAATAGACCCGTATACTCGGGATAGGGTGGAAATAGCATTTAAAACTGCAGCGTTTTGAAAGAAATGTTACGTTTTCTTGTCGTTTAAAGAAGATCAGATGTTTAAGTCGCTTATGGCCTGATAAAAAATAGGTCAGAGTATTTGTGACTTATTTTTATATTTTATTTAAACTATTTAGAGTTTTTTGCTGTGGTGTGGTTTTCTGAACAGGTTCTCTGAACAGTTTTTGAACTGGCGGCTTTAGTTGTTTAAAAAAAGTGACATAAAAATAAAGCTAGGTAGGCCTACAACATGACATCACCATCATGACATCAATGTGACATCACTAACCCGTCATGGTTCTAAAGTCTCACTCTGACAATTGTTTTCATTAATTTGTCATCCTACCTCTGCCACTTTCATTCAACACCCACTTGATCTGAATTGAACTCAAAGTGGATTAACACTGTTCCTGCTCACAATGAATGTGTTCTCACACAGCCCTGCTTAATTGCAACATCTGAGCTAACAGGGAACGTTTTCAGAACACTGGCTAATGTTCTCTAAAGGTCCTCTCATAGGACTTGTCCTTCAAAGTTTTTAACGTTCTTGCAGTAACATTAGTTGAACTTTTTTAAGGTTATATATCACATATCAAAAACATTATTCTTAAATTTTGTTCAATTTTAAATTGGAATGTTTCAAAAACATTTTTATACCTAAGCAACTATGTTACAACGTGTACAAAATGGACATACAAATGAAAATAGAAATGGAAGGTTCTAGGTTTTTAGTGTTCCTAGAACATTCAAAATAGAAAGATTTTTGCTTTCAAAGCAGAGTTTTAAGGTTTTTACTGTGCTAGTGGGATAATGGAATCTGAAATGACTGACACTTAATCTGTTTGTGACTCTGTTTCTCCACTCAGTCTGTGATCTCTACACCTGCAGTTTAGATCATCTGTCACAGTTTATGAAGAAGCCCTTTGATTTTCCATTTATTTATTTTGGAAATAGTTCATCTACTCCATCTTGTTTTTTCCACTATTGTCACCAACACAGAGGGAAACAGAGTTGACAGAGTAACAGAGTTGACAGAGTAACAGAGTTGACAGAGTAACAGAGGTGAGTTCACAGCAATGTTAGAATGATTTGAGTATTTACCGCACTCTTCTAATTCAACTCTCAACAGATCCTATTTGATCTGATTTGAAATTAAATAACTTTCCATAATAATAACAGAGGGTTTATTTCGATGTACTGCAATATTTGTTTTGCTTTGTTTTGGTCTGTAAATTCCCCATTAACTATAGGCTGCTGTTACAAGTCTCATACAGTATGTTAGTTTTAGTCATTTTGACAAGTAACTGTGGTATTAATTAATGTACCAGGTTGCATTTTCATCAGACAACCGGTCAGTGCTTTAATGAATTTTGAGTCTCCAGTGCCGGCTCATAATAAAGATGGGAATTCTTGGGAACTCATGACTGACACAGAAAAACATTAAGAATAAATGGATAAATATAAACTAATTGTAGCTCGAACAGGCTCTCGAGTTCTTATGGGCAACCTCAATTTTTATTCGCTGTAATAAAATTCCTCTTAAAGCAAAATGAAAATGATTGTTAGACAGCGGGGCTCCACTCAAGACATCAGAAGAACTTGTTCTAAAAAGCCCCAGTCGTTAGAAAGTTTAGATGACCCTTAGTGTGGAAATGAAGTGAACTTGGTTGAGTGGGAAAGGAAATTAATGTAAGTGCTTGGAAAGCTTTAATTCTGCAGCCCACCATCTCATGTACAGTATTTCAAGACTCATTAATCATATGTTGCCAGAGCACAAAAATTATAATTGCACACTGGATTTCTCATAGCTGTTATATGTGACTTAAGTCCTATCATCTAAAACTCTACAACCGTCACAGAAGTTCCAGAATCAACTGCTGGTGACATTGTTCTCATGTGAGTCTGTCAGCTGGATGAGATAACACCAGGTTTAAATTGTTAACATTAAATTTAAAATCCTGTTAACATTAACCTAGCTAACAGGGAACATTGTCAGAACGTTCTCTGTCAGGAATGTTTTTCAAAAGTTCTCTCATAGTTATCAAAGAAATTTTGTGCAGTAACATTAGCTGAATGTTTTATAATGTTATATATCGGATATATTAAAAACATGTTTCTTAAATTGTTAGTGAAACAATGTTTCAAAAACGTTACAAGTGGAACATTTAAAAAACGCAACAGAATTTATAAAATGTTTTAAAAAAAGTTCTTATTAGCAAGCAATAATTGAAACAACATAAAACTTTTCATTTTTGACATTCTTAGAACATTGAAAATAAAAATTTTAATATTTTTGTTGCTTGTTACATAATTTTTTTTTTTACAACCTAAAATTGTTAGCGGCACACGTACACTATTTGCTTACGTTGTATAAAAAGAGTGATTCTCTTCATCCTGTTTAACATCTTCTTTTCTGTTCTGCAGAACTGAAAATTACATCAGGTTTGAAACAAGAAGGTGACTTAATAACGGAATTTTTATTATCGGGTGAACAAGTTATCTGGTAAAAGTAACAGTCTGGCTGAACTGTATGAAGTGTTTTCAGACTGACCTCGGCAAGGGCATCTCTGTGGACGTGGAGGGCAGTTCTGTAGCGGCTGGTATGTGATGGCTTACTCTCCTGCTCTGTCCTCACTCACTTTCATTATGTTCCATCTTCTGTGCCAATCATCTTTCCATTAGTATTCATTTATCTCTTTATAGCTTTACTCCCTCTTGGCTTCGGGGAGGTCTCGCTCCCATCTTCCCTCTATTGTTTTTATCTGGCCAATTCAACATGCCTTGGCCCTCCACAACTTTCTCACCAGCACGCACGCTAAAAGCCCACCAATTAAAGTTCTGCCGTGCCAGAGAGACTCGCACAATCTCAGATATACTCCCAACATATAAAGGATTATAATCGGTACGTGCCATCAATATTTAATTCATTTACTTTTATGCTACTGTGACTTTGTGGTGAAGCGTTTTAATTGTTATTCGCGAAATGGCAGCGATTATTGTTTTTTGTTGGCTATGCATAAGGCGGTGAGATTGTTCTCAAAATGATAGTCTTCTGCGACGGCACCCTGGCTTGTCGCACAGGGCAGTATGATAAATAGAAATCACTCGCTGGTTGAGCCTCATTTGAATTAAATGATTGCAAAACATCTCGTCCCAAACAAGCGCAGCTCCAAGCTATAGACAAATATGTTTTCTATCATTATATGTTGATTCTTAAAAAAGGAAAATAGAAAAAGTAGTTGATTGTTTTTGGGCAGAGCTTCTGGCTTCGTCCAGACTAATCAATCAAGTTTTTGTGCTTCAGCTGCAAACGCTGGATGCTAAACCAACCTGCATCACGGCTCTGTGTTTTTGTTTCAATCTGCAATGGCCTTATTTTCAGATTCAGGGCCTCTGCTTAAAACTGTAGATTTTTGGGGGGTTAAAAATAAACAAAAATCAGTTATTGAGCAAGTGCATTACAGTTCTGCATTCAACATGATCTTCTTATCTTAGCCTAATTCACAACGGGAAGTTTATAATAATGATTAATAATTTGAGCTGTTGGGTCAGATTTCCTGGGAAATGTCAGTTTGGCTTGATTTGACTTTAATGTATGCAGTGAAAAGTATGAAAAGTAACCTGCAGTTCTATGTTTCTAACAGAGATGGCGGTAGAGAGACAAAAGTTACAGATTACAACAGTAAGAACTATGAGGTAAAAAGAAAGTGAAGAAACAAGGTTCCTGTCAATACTTGAATGGTAGGAGTTTGTGAGAGCAATTATGAGCCATGTGATGTTTGTAGATGTTCACAGGGGACGAGAATATCTGTGGAAATAGATCATTTTACACAGGATTATGAAAGGTGCCAAAATAAAGATCTGCCCACTAGAAATCCAAACAGGATCCTAAAATGAAGCCTAAACCCATGAGCACATAAACATGACTGTATGACTGTCGCATTTTAAAGCGTATTTGTGATGGTACTTGTCGAAACATTGTTGATTGTAGTCGCAGTGATAGCACTGATAGAACATGATAGCAACTGTATTTACCATTAGTTAATTAACCAGGGTGGTAAAATTGTATTAGAGGCTCCAGGTTTGGCTGGTTAGTATCTTTTTTTTAGACCAAAAAGTAGGTTTTCTCTTTTAATGGCCATTCAAAAGTAGCTAATGTATCTTGACAAATCAGATCTTTTTTCAGGAACTATTTCAGCATATTATAGCAAATGTGTGAGTAAATGTAAATGTTTGGTTGTTTTCTTTAAAGGTTAAAATGGTCTTTTGTGGTGCAATAGAAAAAAATATCTAACAGTGAACGCTGTTAGAACATTGGCTAACATTCTGTAAAAGTTGTCTCAAGAGTTATCAAAGTAAAAATTCTTGAGGTAAAATTAGTAGAACTTTGTTTAACATTATATTTCAAAAACATTATTCTTAAGTAGTTAGTGAAACATTTTTTAAATGTTACAGAATTTAAAAATGTTTGAATAATGTTAATAAAACAACTGAAAATACTGGACTTTTTGGGCATTCCTAGAACATTCAAAAACACACGTTTAACGTTTTTGTGAGTTCACAGAAACGTTCTTACAACCTAAAACGGTTGGGAAGACCCACACCTGTCCTAAAACCCAACAGTTCTCTCCAATCCCCCTCACTGTCCAGAAACATGCAGACTTGACACACAAATCATATCCAAGCGATATTGCGTAATATTTATATGCAGAACCACCTCCAACATCAGTCCCTGCGTGCAAACATACACAGTGTTAAGCTGCTGAATTTCCCTCATCGCACACTCAAATCAGACACACAATATGATGATACACTCAAGATTCATTATGTGTCACTACATGAAAGAGTGATTACACCAGCCGTGTGCTGCGTTTGACTGAGACCCGTTTCATTGGGGAGAAACAGTGTAAATCGAGTGTGCAGAGCAATTTAAAAAGTGGCTCCTCGTGCAGGCTGACACCGCAGTGAGCGGATGAAATATAAAGCAGCGCCTGCAGGGTTTGGCAGTCGCGCGATAGAAGTGTCAAACACGCTTATGAGAGACTTTTTACTGCTTCTCTGGCCCCCGCAGTCAATGCAGACAGACGCTAAAGAATCCACCGGTTTGTGTTTCTATTGTGTCTCCGTGGGACTCGCCTGTCAATTCATCAGAGATATAAATAGGAGAGAGCGGGGCTAGTTGTCACATTGACAAGACTGTATCTCAGTAACTATATGAGTTTGAGTCAAAAGTTTAATCACGTTTTTATATAGCAGTGGTTTTTGTATGTTGTATGGCTTATATTGTACATGTTTAAATTTTAAATAGATACCATGATAATGTCATTAACATACATTCTTTTGGCCATGATAACCGTGTATTGTAAATCTGATACTCTGGCAGCCCTACAGAAAATCAAAAATATTAGCATATGACAATTTCATCATATGCTATGACAATATTTATCATATTTCAAAATGTCATCAATTCCCAATATACATGACCCACCCAGTCACAGTGATGGTAATATAGGATGCTAAATATACTATAAACATTGTTCTAAAATATGTCAATATAAACCTATTTTTAACATTTTATCCAAAGCAATTTGCAGTGAATTAAAGGTTTATGTGTTTTTGTCAGTATGTGTGTTCCTTGGGAATTGAACCCACAACCTTTATGCTGTTAACACAATGCTCTACCCATTGAGCTACAGGAATACTAGACATGAGTGGGACTTATGATTAGAGTGGAAAAGATATTAGGAAAGAGGGACTGGTTAAAGATTATTTTAAAGGTCCCTAATCACACATTTTAGTAAAATTTGTTTGAGAACCTGCTATTAGTGTAATTTAGTCTCTAAAAGAGGCTAATATTGAAGGATGGTGCATAAAGATTTTGCATAAATAGTTTAAAACATGCCTTATTTTACCAGAGTGTCAATTAAGCGTCTCACAGCCATTAAAACTCTTTTAATATCTCTTTCCTAAATTATAAGTCATTCTTATTTTATTCTGTATTTAGGACTGTATTTAATTTTAAAGGGCATTAGCCCCACAACTAGGCAGCTAGTAAACAGTGAGTTTGTTTTTTCAGCGAGTCTCAGCTGGTTAACTTTAGGTCACACTCAGCATGAGATGGAGGAAACCGATCTTTATACTCTGTTCAGCTCTGGAGAGCTTATAGCACCCGGCGGCAGGGGAACTAACTCAGTGTGATCCTAACGTCATGTCTACACACACCAGGGGAATTAAAGAATTTACCCCAGAGCCAGCGCTCGCGTTGCCAGGGAGATTAGCCTAGCGAGCTTTTATGTGTGCATCAATGTAAGCTGGAAGATGGCAAAATAAAAAAATAAAAGCTAAATAAAATGGAACGCTATTTGGTGGTAAATCTGAAGAAACGAAATGCTAATGTCTCTCACTCCATCTCTCTCTCTCTCTTTATTCATACCTTCTTTTAAGAGCTTGGCTTGTTTGCCGCGCTGGGATCATTTAAAAGTATAATTTATTTGTAATGAAGTGGGGAGGCTTTGATATGACACTGTGGGTTGGAATGAGCTTTACTGTGAGGAGAAAAACCATGTTTCTGTGTTACAGGAGAGTGGCTGTCAGTGTCTCTTCATCTTTAGACACATGCTAAAGTAATAAAGTACTTTGTGCTGACAAGTGAAAGCGAAGGAAAACAGCACGGTATCCCAGTTGACAGGTAACGTTCTCAGAACGTTGGCTAAGGTTCTCTAAAACTTCTGTAAAGAAAACATCAAAAATGTTATTGCTGTAATATAAGTAGAACTTTTTTTAATGTTATATGTTTTATATATCAAAAACATTACAACCTAACTGACCTTAGGTTGTTAGTGGAATGTATTAAAAACATTACAGAATTAAAAATGTTTGAATGGCGTTCTTATTACAAGAAATAATATTAAAACAATGTCTAAAAAAAGTAACATTCCTAGAACCCCCAAAATAGCATTTTTAATGTTTTTGTTGCTTATGTTAGGAAAACGTTCTTACAATCTAAAGTTGTTAGCTGTGAGACTGTTAATGTAATGAATGCACTGTATATGTCAACATGTTGTTAAAATAACATGTTGATAACATGCTGTGACATAATCTGTGGGCAGGTGCAGCACCTTCCACCTGCAAATATAGGGCTGTCTTCCATCATGGTGTCAGTTTATAGGCCAAACCGTATAGCTAATGTGCCTTGGGTTACTGCAGTTTCTAATGTGTTTTTGGAGTAGTGATTTTCCATTTATGAATGAAATGAAGTTTGTGGCATTACTTGGAGACTTTTCTGTTTGTTTCATTATACACACTCATACCTCCAACATCAAACTTTAGACTCTGGTGTGCTTTGAAAACAAATTGTTGAGGAACATTTTAAGTATGCATGATTTATGTTGTTGAACGAAAGTCTGTTCAAGTAACATTAACCATAAATTATTCTATATAACACATTATTTTGTGTCCTTTTCTGTTTTAATGTAACCCTTTCATTCTCATTGTAATCAGAACATCTTAAAGCACGAATCATTTGCAGATTATTTGCACGGCATTTTTGTTGAAAACTCATTTTCATCCTTTCACCATATTTGTTTTCAATTTCACAGCTGTCATGTGTCGAATAAAATCAGAGCTGATAGTATTTAGAAGATTTTTGCATTTTAATAATTAATAAACCAGAACAGAAACCAAGAAACAGGGCACAATGCACCTGTCATGTAAGCTTTACTGATGTAACCAGCTCCTGTTACCCACCTAACAGGCAACGTTCTCAGAACATTAGCTGATGTTCTCTGAAAGGTTTCTCAAAGTTATCAAAAACATCCTTGCAGTAGTGTTAGTAGACTTTTTAATGTTATATATCATAATATGAATATGTAATATGTTATTCTTAAGGTGTTAGTGGAACGTTTTAAAAACATTACAGAATTTGTAAATAAAATATAAAAAGGTTCTTTTAACAAGCCCAAACATTGGAACAATGTCTTAAAAACTGAATGTTTTAAACATTCCTAGAACTTTCAAAATAACATTTGTTGTTACTTGGTGGAAACGTTAGGGAAATGTTCTTACAACCTTAAATTGCTAACTTGAATTACTAACAAGAGAAGGAAGGAAATAAGAGAGAAAATGTAGCTTTTAAACCAAGAGCCCATATGCTCTCAGAAGACCCTTCAGAGATTCAGTTGGCCTCCCAAAATATCCACAGACAATCCACCCCCATCTGCTGACTCATTCAGGTAAATTAACATTAAAATGTTTAATAGCGGATGCTATTTCTGCTGGTATTTTTTATTAAAAACGCTCAGCACAGCTTCGGAAAACTGTAAATGAGATGCAAGCTTTGTGCTCCACAAGGAATGCTTCGAAATTTGACAGAAGTTTCAGCAAGTTTTGTATGAATGTTTTCGTGGAACAATGAATTATCATACAGTAAGAATATGTAATAATTGGCGGAAACGAGCCCCTACAGGGAAAATTGTTAGAAAAAAAGATTTGCATATTCTTTTAACTGCTGGTTTGATAAAATCTGACAAAAACAACTGAGAAAAAGACTTGTCATGAGCTTTAAAAATTAAAACTTTATAGTTAACATGAAAGACATTTTACTTTGATAATGTGACATTTCAGAGTTAAACAGTTTGTTCAGTAAATGAAGTGACTTTATTTCATTTTCTTCAGAATTAACTGTGAGAAATGGTCTCTGTGATGGGTGATTGAAGGGGAGGGTTTGAAAATTATGACGGCTGGGTGACATCAGTAACATATCATTCACAATAAGACATATTGTGTCTTATATTACAAAGTAACGTGTTTTGCTGTTGTTGTTTACGTTGGGTCATAGTGTACCACCACTGTCCTGTAAGTCATCAAAACTTTTACTCTGTTACCAAAGGTGTTCTCATGGAAAACGGCTAGTGAATAAGCGCACATCCTTTTATAAACATATTTTTCAAAAGCATTATTCATTCCTGTATTTGTAAAACTTTTTAATGAGCCTCAAATTACTGAGAGCACCTTTAAATGCCCAGCAGAACCTGTCAATGATTCAGGTATAAATAAACTGCAGTTTAATGAGATGTAAGGAACGCAGAGCGATATCTAATGTTCTTGTTGTTTTTTCTTCTCCACCTCCTCTTTTCTCCCTTTTCTGTGGCTATGGGGGCAGTCGGGAGCGCTTTGACAGAATTTTAAAGCGGCAGTAAGAACAGATGTCTTCCGATGATTAATGTCTCTCGTCCTCTCCTGTGAAGAGCCGTGCGTCTCCGGAGTTACCCAGCAGAGTCTCTCCCTCCCTCCAGTGACTGTCCCCCGGAGTCAGGGCCACCCTCCAGCCGAGCGATGATGGGACGCTGCGCCGCAAGAGGCTGTCAATGGTGCGGCATGATAATGCGCCATCTGAAACTCGAGGGCAGAATAAATCTGGGAGACGGGCTTTGGGTAAAAGCCTGGGAGAGATTTGGTGTGGTCTGAAGATGAAGTAGATCTGTGGAGATGTGAGGAGCAATATCGCAATTAACCCTAATGTTCTAAGCGGCTTACGGGGAACGTTGTTAGAACGTTGGCTAACGTTCTCTAAACGCTCTGTCAAAACGCGCTTGCGGTGGCGTTGTGTATCGTATATCAAAAAGGTTGTTGTTAAGTAGTTGGTGGAACGATTTAAAAACGTTACAGAAGTTAAACAACGTTTGAATAACGTTCCTGTAAACAAACAATAACGTTAATACAACGTATAAAACGTTTTGAACCTTTCTGAAACTTTCAAAATAACGTTTTAACATTTTGGTTACTAATTGAAACGTTAGGGAAACGTTCTTATAACCTAAAATGGTTAGCCGAGTAGGATGACAGGAGTTTTTATAGAGGTCTTAGGACAGTTACACGTGGTGATTAATAAGTTTGGAGGGCAGGTTTGTATGCTCAGAGGATTATTGCTAAAGCCGAGGGGTAGAGAGGGGCAGAAAGATGAACAGAAGTGTGGCTGTTTATGAGGGATGGGGGTTGTTGGGGCTGAACACGATGACATAGAGCAATTCTGCCCCCTGCTGAAATATTCTGGAAATGTAATTTCACAAGTTCACTTTCATAACCATTAAAAGAGACAAACATCCCAGCTAACAGAGAACTTTCTCTCAAAGTTATAAGAAACGTTCTTGCAGTAACGTTAGTAGGACGTTTTATATATCATATATATATTAAATATGTCATTCTTAGATTGTTAGTGGAACGCTTTTTAAACGATACAGAATATAATGTTTGAATAATGTTTTTACAACCATGCAGAAGCGTTAATGCAACGTCTAAAAACTGGACACTTTGAATGTTCTTAGTACATTTAAAATAACATTTTTAACATTTTTGTTACTTAATGGAAACGTTATGGAAACATTCTAATAACCTTGGTGGTGCCAGCATGATTAAGACTCGACCCTAACTCTAAACTCCCTCCTTGGATAATAAAGATAATATGATATTTAATGCAAAACAAAAATAAATAGGGGTGGAGTTTGGAAACTGATCTTTACTTTACTTAATCTTATCTTTGCATTATGATTGACAGGATCAGATGAATGTAATCCTTCCAAAATTAAAGTTTTGTTTATCATTCAATTTACTTCACAAGCAAAAAAGATAAATCTTTCCCCTATGGGCTTTTTCCACGCTAGTTTCTTTCTGTGTATGGGAAAAAACAGAGAGATGCCTATCTTGATTGTATTTTATCTCTGTTGGCTCCATACAGTTTGAATGATTGTTGTCTAATGACCATCAGTGGCACTGAATGCTATCTGCCTCAAACAGATACTGTACGCCGGACAATGGCCAAAAACAGAAGAAATATCACTTTGCGCTCCCTGCTAAGAAATGTGCCAAACTACAGCATAGGTCTGCCTGTTATTCCTCTGAGAAATGAAAATTAAAATCCATAGAAGAAGCCAGTGAACATCAGACTATGGCAAAGGGTCAGTATTAAATATTTATAGCCCAGTAAATTTTTAATGCATACATTTTGTATCAGAACCACAATAAATATTTGATAAAAATACAATGTTTATTGGGGAACTGCTCTTATACTCAAAGCATCTTTGTAAAAGCATTAACAGATTTTATGACAGAATACTAAAACTGAAGTTCATGAAGGTCATGATTTACAATTACAGACAATTAATCTAATTTAGGTAAGAACGACAGTGAGAAACTTTTATATGTGCCTGTGACAACAGTGTTGGTCCACGATGGCCAAAGTTCTCTTTCATACCATCATGTCATCATAAACAGCGTCACCATCTAACAATTTTTGGCTGTAAAATGTTTCCTTAAGAATTTCATTAAGTGACAAAAAAGTTTTTTGAATTTTCTAGGAACGTTTAAAGTTTTTTTTCAATCATTTTTAATTATGAAATTTTTTTGAATGTTCTACTAACAACTTAAGAATAATATTTCGATATATAAGATATACCGTATAATGGTAAAAACAATTCTACTTACATTATTGCAAGAACTTGAGAGAACTTTAGCCACGTTCTGAGAACGTTCCCTGTTAGCTCCTCTTCTGTGGCGGGAATGGGCCTGAGGCAACAAGCCCAGAAAGTGTTCTGCCAGTCTGAAGTGTCCAATGCCAAAATGTTTCAGGAGCCAGTAGTAACTGATCAGCTAAGAAGAGCTTGAGTGAAGAAGATGATGTCTCGGGAGACTGCCAGCCTCAGTGTCTAATGGGCTTCATCTCTTCTCATGTGCAGGGTCATTATTTTTCTCACTCGAGCCACATTCACAGAGGATCCTGCATTTGTGGCTTACTGGTTAGTGAGTCGGGCTTGTAATCAGTAGGTTGCTGGTTCGATTCCAGTGCTGGCAGGTAGCAACTGAAGTGCTCTTCAGCAAGGCACCTAACCCCCGATTGCCCCCCGGGCGCTGCAGCGATAGCTGCCCACTGCTCCAGGTGTGTGTGTGTTCATGACTTGCAGTGTGTGTTCACTCCTCACCAGTGATGGGTTAAATGCAGAGGTCACATTTCGGTTATGGGTAACCAT
>JAZGTK010016072.1:0-12901 GCA_036877625.1 Ambastaia sidthimunki
AAAGTGTTCCTGGTTTGCATGGAAGCACATAAGATGCTGTCTGAAATGTTCCCAGCATGCAACGGATCGTCACACCAGTGATGTGATGTCAGCTCTAACGCATGCGGTCACTGACGCAACAACAATACAAACCAAATACTAATACATCCTTAAATTCATGTGCTTTTAACTTACTCGAAAATTATTACACTGATAACAATTTATAAAAAAAACAATAAATGCAAAACACCATTTTATTTACATTTACGCATTTGATAACTGCTTTTATTCAAAGGAACTGTCATTTAGGTTGATAGAGTAAATGTTTACAACACAGAAATATGTTTTTATCTGGCTATGTGAGAGCTCTTGATCACGACAGAGAGAAGCTTTCTCCTCGTTCCTGAACTCTGTGACATTTGTGGAGAAGATCCAGGTCGTGTTTTACCTCCAGCGAGCAGAAGAACATCTGCAGGAACATGAGGAGCCATGAGGAAAATGTCCTCTGTGATTCTGAAACGATAAAAGCTCTCTGTTCTAAACAGGAAGTTATTGTGTCTGATTTCACCAGAGCACTGACCTCCAATCCTCACTGCTTCTGTAACACTGCCACTTAAAGCATTTCAGAAACATGTGTAAGCCAGGAGGTCACAGGTCCCTGCTAATATCTTCCTACAGATAAAACACACACATCTCCATAGAAGCAAAACTGAGAGAGAGAGAGAGAGAGAGAGAGAGAGAGAGACAGAGAGATCGGTTGCTCAATGATGTCATCTAGTGGTTGAGCATCAATGCATCAACACACACATACACACACAAACACACACGCACATCTAAACAAGGCCATTCCATAGACATTACTTGTTTACATACACAGCTAGTTAAAAGCTAACCCTAAGCCACACTCTGACCTTAACAGAAAACTATCAGCATTTTTACAATTATAAAAATACTTTATTAACCACATTTAAAAGCATTTGTACATATAAGGACATCCCAAAATGAGTTTTTGTTTGGATTTGTCAGGTTTTGCTGACTTTTGGGTACAAATTTCTCCCCAATATAAGGTTAAGTAAACACACACACACACACACACGCTTGTTTCACCAGCAAGAGAATGACAGAAATAAATGTGTGTATTACACTGATCAGTGTTTGTGATCCTGGGTTTCTGCATCTTCAGTTATAAGAGCAGCATTATAATCTCAATGAATGATATGAGCTGTAAGCAGATTCATTCTGACTGAAGATCAGATTTCTGCAGTGAATGACAGCCGGATGCAATGCAGCTGAGATCAGTGTGCAGTCTGTGTGCAGCCGAGATCAGCGTGCAGTCTGTGTGCAGCCGAGATCAGCGTGCAGTCTGTGTGCAGCCGAGATCAGTGCGCAGTCTGTGTGCAGCCGAGATCAGTGTGCAGTCTGTGTGCAGCCGAGATCAGCGTGCAGTCTGTGTGCAGCCGAGATCAGTGCGCAGTCTGTGTGCAGCTGAGATCAGTGTGCAGTCCGTGTGCAGCAAGATGCAATTTATACACATAGTGTTTTGTGCAAAAATACAACAAACGTTTGATGTGTGTAATGCAACTGCACCAAGCATTAAAAAATGCAATAAATGCAACGCACTACACAACAGATGCGGTCCAAACGAACGCAGGAATTTCACATGCGCAGTAAGTTCCTTTCACAGTAAAATCTGCTCTACATTTAAATGATTTTTTATATAGAAGAATTAAAAATTACATAATATTTTGCAAGCTTATAATCATGGCATATAAGTCAAGATCATAATGCATATACATGAACAGATCAAAAACATCATATTCTAAGTATGTGTGTATGTTTAGTGTGTCTTAAGCTTTGTCTCATAAACAAATCTGGTCCCCTGAGTAGGTGGCAGTAAATATATATTGTAGTGCACAAAGCAGCCCGTGTTTTGCTTTCAGTCCTGAAACTAATGTAGCACAATAACAGACAGGCAGAGCAACACAAGTGTGTGAGTCTGAAAAGCTTCAGCTCACAGATACTGTTAAAAAGCATGTAACACTGTCTTGATTTAAATGCACTTTTTAATTGGATAGAGCCCCATTATTTCTCAGCACAGGAAGGGCAGTGAGGCAGTCAAAACTCTTGAATATTTCTGCGCATCGTGTCGACAGAACGATGATTAAACGCCAAATGAAAAGCAAACTTCACGCGAGGCGTAATTTAATTACATTTAAACAGCCCTTCACATGTTCAAAGCTTTACATTCACAGTCTCATTACATTCACTGCAGTCTGCAGACCTGCGACACACTGCACGAGAGACGCGTGCGTGCGGGCGTTGCGTTATTCTGGCGACGCGCGTCGATAGATGCGCTGTTACTGTCTGATTGTGACTTGCTTCACAAATGACAGATCACATGAAACAGCCTGTATGAAATACAACAGCTGTTACTGAAAATAATCTGCGAATGATCTAGCTGGATGTATTTTCTGCTGTACTGTACTGTAAACTTTTATTTGTTATTAGTTTAACAGCAGTTTATTGTGAGGGGGTTTTTAAAAACCGCAATTGTACAGTATAAACTATTATATTAAATGACATTAGAGTTTGTGTCATGTGAAAAGAGCGGTTTGACTCTGTAATGCTTCTGTAAGCGGATAAATACCGCCATCTTCTGGTAAGAGTTCATGTGTGTGTTTTGAATTAAATACAATTTAAACTGTCTGGACAACATAAACCTCATAAATTGTGATTTCATCTTAAGATTATACAGACTCAAGATGTGTTACAGTAAAGCACTTACAGTGGGGAATATGTGCAGGAGTGTATAAGCAGAAACAATGACACTTCTGTTTTTAATAAACACTTTGTTATTTGAAATGTGAAGTTGTTTGAATCATATATTTGTGATTACAGTTCTTGGCGAATAAACGAACAGAATATCTGTAAAACAACTATGAAACAAACTTTTCAACCAGCGGTACGATACGTTGCTGTCAGATGACATCATCAGATTCCCAGCATTCATATGAGCAACTCCACAAACAAACACAAACAAACAAACTCCACAAACAAACACAAACAAACAAAAAAACAAACAAACTCCACAAACAAACACAAACAAACAAACTCCACAAACAAACACAAACAAACAAACTCCACAAACAAACAAACTCCACAAACAAACAACTCTTTCTGAACTTCACAAGTTCATTCTTATCCCTGTGTGCACAGACGCAGATGTTCCAGCTTTCTTAATATTTCACACTCTGATTACACTTTAAATCAGCAGTAAATCCTCTTAAGGCATGCAGAACTGTTCAGCATGTGTGTGTGAGAGAGAAAATGAGGGAAAAAACAGATAGAGAGAGAGAGAGAGAGAGAGGTTAGGTACTTATAAACCCTACAGGCTTGTTATCTTTGCTGCACATGCATCTCTGTGTCTCGAGTGCATGTCAGTTTTCTGTTTTTTAAAGCACAAAGACAAAGAAAAGCTGATGCAACACACAGCTCTGAGAATATTCCTGTCCTGCCACAAAAACACCATCACAACCAATAACACAACATCAATAAATCATTACACTCACACAAACCATGTTCTGTCAAATTACAGAACAATACAAAGCAAACCACTGCGTGAGACTTCCTGTACCTGCAGGATGTGACATCAGTGCTACGTATATTATAATGCTCTCATACACATATTAAACATTTAAAAAAGAACATCATATTGGTTTTAACACAACTATGTGAACATAAGGATGAATTCTAAACTATTCCACTACTTCTGTCTGAGCTAACAAAACTGGCAAATATTTCAGATGGCTTTTAAATTTGTTTTTCAAACCTAATCAAAATGTTTCAAACATGTTTCCTTGAGAACATTGTGCAGGTATCTACCTTGGCAACAGAGCACCACCGTGTGGCCACACAGAAAACTAGTTACAAAACACACTGCACTGCATGTAGGCCTACATTTGATGTCCAGCCTCAATTTCAGCCAAAAGTTTGATGAAATTGGACAATATGAATATCAAAATTAAAAGTGAACATTCATTTTTAAGTTTCTTTTTACATTATAACATTTATTTTCAGATTTAGTGCTGCTTGTGCTACGCTGCATGTTTCCACTGCATGCAATGGTGCTGTAGGGTGCATGAGTAGCGCATTTCTTTCGCTGCAGTGGAAACATGCAGTCAGTGCAGCTAAACCTGCAGCATTTACACTCACAGTAACATGCAGCGACACAGTGACCCAAATGTTCATTTTCAGCAGCAAATAAATAAAATACAGGAACAACAACAAAATAAGACCCTTCTTAAAAGAAAATGACATTTTCTGGCAACACTATAAATCTTCTAACACAGCACATCAAAGCCACCAGCTGCAGGGAGAACTGCAAACATTCAACAGTTCCAACAATAAAGGTTCTCAGTCTGACTGTACGGTTCTAGGAAGAACATCCACAGAACCAACTTTCATGTGCAAATACTAGCAGAGTAACAACCTCCCATCTCCTGCAGTCACTATAAAGGCTTTCATATGAAGATGAAGGTGTCATAATAAACAGGAAACTCACGTCATCACAGGTGAGTGGGCAGCTGTGTCGTCATCAGAGCTCGTGCAGGTGCAGCCCGTCTGGAGGAACGCGGTACTTTCATGTCATACGTCACACTGACGTCACGCTGACGTCACGCCGCCTCGATTCGGACAAAATTGCTTTCGTTGTAAATAAGATTAATTTAAAGACATTTGAAAAATGTTTAAATTCACAGTGCAGACTGTGTATCAGCTAACACTGAGGGTAATGCTAAACTCTCCTACACGCTACAGATTGTCCAGAAAAAAAAACACATTTCATTTTTAAAGGATCGTGTCATTTACGAATAAAGCTTAATTAATTGCTTAATATGTTAATATTTTGAAATAACGAGCAGTTGGTTGTAAATGTGCGGTGGGTAAAACGCTTCCGCTCGGCTGCTGTCGTCACGCTCTCGAGGTGGATTGTGGGATTGATGTTCAGTACAGAGTCATACAGAGACACGTGCGCGAGATTTAGCTGTCAATCACGAGTTCACGTGCATTCACCAATTTATTTCCTGTATTTAACTAGCAACAGAGTTTTGACAAATTAAGATGGATGCTGTTCCTTGTCTGCGAGTCTATTAAAGATAATTAATATAAGTACTACAAATTGCTTGTACAACGAAATTAGTATTAGAAATGATATGACCCCATTAAGTTGAGATGTATGCATATAAATTACGTGTATATGTGAAGCATCGGTCTTCATCTTCACAATCAACGATTTTTGAGCATCTTCCTCATCACACGTGTACCATTGCTTTCCATCAGGGGGCAGTAGTGAATTATACATTACATGTGTGAGTTACATTTCCTTACAGAAATTACCAGCATTACCACAGCAGTTCATCAGCTTGTAAATGCCTCAGCATGATACAGCATCTTACCATTTAAAATATGTTTAATAGGATGCTATATATTAACATATATTATAATGTTAATGTAAGGTACATGTGATCTGTGTTTTCCTGCTGAAACTGTGGTGTGTGAAGTGCACGCATGAGGGGACAGAAACAGCAGGCGGCTGTGAGTCTTATGTAACTGGGCCACGTTGCTCTTTTCCCCTTTTGATTCTGGGTTAGCTCCCTCTGGGCAAATAACCAAGTTATGCAGCGAGCACAAACGTGCTACAGTTTAGTGCCGAGCATCCCTGTGTTAATCAGAGCTGAGTGCTTGTGTAAGAAGCTTGTGACGTGTAGATTAAACAATTAGGGTCAACCGCTGGATCTGCTGAGGGCAAATACAATGAAAATCAACATTATCTCCATCATCTGCATTTTTTATTCATGTCTAATATTGTACTGAACTCTGACTAATTATGCCTCCAATAAATTGGAGTCAGAGATAATAAATCTTATATAAGATATATATACCTTTACCCTTAATTGTAATATTGATACATTTATCACTTCATTCTGTTAGAAAAATGAACATTAAAAAGCCTACACAGGGGTACAGAAGATGTGCAATGTTATTAATCACAATAAATACATTTTAGTGGAAACATCTGTACAGGAATAACAGGAATAGAATATGAAAATTAATATCTCCTGCTCACTGATTTTTTTTTGCTGATCTTTTAATAGAATCCATAACTTTTACTGTCTGTTGTTGGTAAACTGTGCTGACACAGCAGTGAAAACACTGAACACAAAAAAACACAGACTTTGGGAACATTCACGAACGGACTAAATAATAAAGCAGAGAAATAAATATCTGGGGCTCACAAAAACACTGAGTGTTGTGACTCTTATTATTAAAACAACCAGAAATAATATAAACACATAAAAACACATCTTCTGCAAGTTTCTTGTTTAATTAAATTAAAGAACAAATATTTTTAATATTATACACTTTAAATATTCTGTTTTAAGGCAGCAGGTTTACATCTCATGTTTCAGAATTCAATAAATATGTAGTTTACACTGTATCATCTGACTCTCATACACCAGGATGGACACCTGGACACCTAAACAATTCCCCCCTGGGATTAATAAAGTTCTTTGAATGTTGGACCCCTTTTGGTGCAAACAGCAGGTTAAAACACAGGGCAGTCAGACAGCTCAGTGCGAGCTGTTAAACACAGTCTCCAGACTGCTTCATTCAGAAAGTGCAAGTTTAACACTGTGTTAATGTGCTTTGTGTTGCACAAATGTACAAACAGTCTGCAGTCTAACGTGGTGCACGAGTGTTCACTGAAATAAACCCGTGATTATTATGAGCACATTCAAACATGTTCAGGGTCTCTTCTGTGTTCATGGAAGAGCAATGGACACCAAAAACTGGGCTGCAAGAAAAACAGAAAGAAATGTTTGATTGTGTTGATAAAGTTTTTATTTCTAACAGTTCAGAAGGTCAAAGCTTATACTGACCTGCACGGCTGAAATCTTCAGAGCTTGCTTCAGTTCACCACCTTTATATTTGTTACGCTTTCTTAAGATCTTTGCGTGGAGATGGGCAGCTCGTTTCTCTGCAACATCTGAGAAGAACTGTTCAGACAGCAGAACCCTGAGCTGGGTGAGCTGTGAGGACAGCAGGCTCAGAAGAACCAGCAGAACCAGGATCACAGACAGTGGAAGCAGAGATTTGTAGAACCACAGCTCAGGTTTAGGCAAACACTTCTTCTCAAACAGAGACACCGTGTAGGAAAAGTTTCCAACTTCTGCATTTTCATCAAGAGGTAAACCCAAAAACAAGGTTGCCTCCTGACAACATAAAGAACAATCGTTAAATTATTTAAAACATGAGGATCTGAGGAACTCAGTTTAGAGTCACCACTACAACATTAGTTGTGTAACACGAACAGTAACTTCTGTTGTAGGCCTACCTGAAGTTTTATGCCCACGGGAACGCGCAGCGGCTCCAGGTCTCCAAGTCGCCTATTCAGAACTGCAATAAGCCAGTAAATCAAGCTGTCCAGACCGATAAACAGCAGCCAGGTGAGACAGTGTGTGTATATGGGAATACTGAACTTGATCATGGCTTTCCAGCGCTGGGCGCTCAGACTGATGGACGGGGTCTGTATGTACCGCTTTGATTCGCGTTTGGTTAATGGCAGGACGCACGGCTGTCCTCTCCTCCTCTGCGCCTCATCAAAGCGCTGGAAGTGTTTGCTGATATATATGTTGTTGTACTTCGTGTCAGCGTGGAATCGCTTCAGGTACAGAGCGGTGAGAAGCGTGAGGAGCAGAAGACCTAATGTCGGAGACAAAATCTGTCCTGCGGAGGACAACGCGTCGGTCAGCGCCAACACGCTGCGCACGGTCCCGTTAAGCGCGCTCTCCTTCTCGGCCAGATGAAGTTTAAAGCGCTCCGAGTTCACATCCGCTTTAATCCTCAAATCTGCCTGATAGCGTCCCAGTTCAAAAGTGTCAAAGACTCTTTGAAGTTGCTTTCCCACCCACTTCAGCATCTTGATGTAATTTCCCAGCGGTTCTGTATTGATGTCCAATAATTTTTCCTCCAGGTTGCACAGCAGTCCTGTCGCCAGCAGACGCGCGTTGCGCAGCGCGTTCCGGATGTTGAAGAAAACAACCAAACTGGTTCCAAAGGTGAGAAGAAGAGACCTCACTTGTTTCAAACCCATTGAGATCAACAGCAGGCCTGCAAAACAGCGGGTCCGTCCTGAGAAATACATCGCTGGGGTCAAACACACACAGACGCCGCAGCTGATGGAAACTGAGATCTCCTGAACACATCTGAAGGAGAACTGAAGGATGAGGAAGACCAGACCGCTCAGGATGAAGCTGGTGATGAAGCAGGTCAACAGCAGGAGAAGTTTCTCCTTCCAGCTCCTGGTGGTGCTGGAGGTGTAGAGGCCAAACACACTGGAGCAGATGTGACGCAGTCTTACTGTCAGCAGATGCATTTCTGGAGTCATGACCTCATTCACCTGAAATATTACATCAAAACATGAGTTTTAAAAACCAACAATGACTAAGAAGTCATAATACAATATCTGTTATATGTTTAAAACACTGTTAAAAATAACATCTGAATGTCATTTCATCATAACAAATAACCCAAAATGACATTTATTTTAAAGAAAGAATATAACGTTACTTTCTTTGATAACTTAAAATTAACTTTTAGAGAACGTTAGCCAATGATCTGAGAATGTTCCCTGTTAGCTGCATAAATGATAAAACAATAGATGAACTGCTCAATATGAAGATTTGGGCAGTTTGGTTGTCAGATGTTTGTTGATCATGTTAGTTAAAATGCTGAGCTACACTTGTGTGAATCTGCAGGAAACTGACTTCATACAGCCATTAAAAATGACCTGAAGAGCAACTAGTTAAATGTCAGTGCAAATAAGTTAGTTCTGAGAATCACTCTACAATATTTGTTTGCAGAGGTCATATTATTTTTATGAAATAACATCCAGACATCTTTGCTTAAGCATCTCTGTACTAAAACTGGGATTTGATTTCCTAACACTGATCTAAACAATAATAAGCAAATGAGTCAGTCTATGATTGTATTGAAACTTACACTGTGATTTAATAAACTGAAGAAAGGCTTTTAAATTTGATGTCAAACTTACCTCGTGTCTGTCAGCGTCTCATCAGGCTGTCTGTGTGTTTTATTACGGTCCAGTCTTTTTTAAATGAAGCAACAGGAAGTGGTTTAATTCATCAGTGTCCTTCACTTCCTGTTTTAGGCTTCATCATTGCTGATTCATAACCACAGACCAACTGACAAAAATCACCTTATGATTTAAACATGTTTTCAGTCAATTCTGAGCATTTCTCGTAAGGTCTCAAATTAGGGAAAACAAATGAATTTTTTTAACTCACACACAAATCCAGAGCTATTTAAAGTTTAACACTTCGCACTTTCAAATAAAGATATCAAACATGTATAATTGTGTATTTTAGCATTTAGCATCATAATATTTTAGCATTTAGCATCACAGGAACTGTGTTGCATATTATGCCTAAATAAGAGGAAAATATATCTATTATATTGTTTTCATGTTTCAGGTAATGTTATAAATACAGACTGTGACTTCTTGTGATTAGCTGCTAACACTCATTTTCCAGTGTAATATCCATTTTTATTTTTTAATTTGAAAAATAACTTACATAAATCTCTGTACTCAACCATACCTGACCAAGACATAACCCTGGCCAATGAACACACTGTACCAAACAAAGAAAATAATAATATTAATAATATAATAATACCTCAAACCTCTGACATCATGAGACATTATCCCACTTCCAAAAGATCTGACTGTCCAGAGGAGTTTGTGTCTATTAAAATTTTAATATTTCTATTAAAATCTCATTCAATGTGACAAAACAGATGTACACAGAAGTCATACAGAGAGTTTGTTACAGAAGAAAAAACAAGTATCCATCGATCACAAAGATGCAGATGTTATTGTTTTTAACTGGAAGAGGTAATAATGTCTCAGTGTTTTATTTCCATTCTAGTTCTTTAACTGTGTGTCATACCTCCAAGATATAAGAATCTCTGATTATTACTAAAAATAGAAAATAAAAAATAAATAGGTCTCGGCTTGTAAATAAACTAACAAAAATATATTAAATGACTTCTACTTTCTCGAAAAAACAAAGAATTAAAAACAGAAGGTAAATTGTGTGGCAAAATCTTCGTCTCAGTGTGCATTTCTCTCAGACAGCATCATGCTCGGAAAACTGCACAGCAAATACTGCGACACGTGTAGCCACCTGCAGTAGAGATCTTCTGAGCTCCTCTATCAGGAAAGCTGCAGCTCAGATTTCCATAAAGATATAAAAATCCCTGGTCACTTTTTCCCTTGAATTTTCAACAAAGTACGATTTTACAAGGTGGAATGTTCATTCAGACTCCATGTGAGGCCGCTGCCTAATCTTCACTAAAATTCGGGGTGAATGGAGGAAAAGTCTGACATGCACTGCACGAGAAACCACATTTTTTTCTCCAAATATCGTCTTTATCAAAACATGCTACTGTAAGTTACTGTAAAGTGTGCCCAAGCCATGTTGCCAAAAACCCTTTTCAACATGCTTGTTAAACGAATGATCGTCAAACAATATACAGACGAAGAGCTGTAAGAAAACAAACAGCCCAGAACATAAAAATAAAGAATTACAATATTGGGAGAAATCGGACAACAGAAGTAAGTACAGAATTTATCCTGGGAAAAGAGAGAAACGTACAAATTGCACATAATCTGTAGCTTCATAAGGCTCACGCCTGTACAATAACAAATCATAGACATTTATTTTTTTAACGTCTTTGTCACATGAACAGGTTTTTCACTGTAAATAAACTGTTAAGCTCTTCATGTCTGTAAAAATACAGTGAAGACCCGTGAACGGTCTACAGGACAAAAAAACAAGGTTTCATGTTTTCAAAACACACTGTAGCATTCACTCCCCCTGAAAACCATGCACTAGTGAAATTTATCTTTAAAAATAATAGAAATCGTTGAAAACGGCTGATCTGGTTAGTTTTTTTCTTTTCTATTATCGTCTATTTTTGCAAGTAGCAGTCTCAAGAAAATATTTTGTGTTTATTTTCTGTCTATTTTTCTTTTCAGCTAAAGTTGTGTCCATGCAAAAAACAAGGTTTAGGTTTCATACAGTATCAAGAGAAGAAATTTAATTTGATCTTAAAAGTTCTTCAGGATGAATCAATCATTTCATCTCTGTGTGATCTAGCAGTGTCGTGTCTGGGGAGGGAGATGCAAAATCATCGAAGCCCTTCACTCAGTCCCATCTTATATTTTTGTGTGTTTTTGTGTGTACGTTGCTGGGCCTGTTGGCATGGCTTGACCCAGACTCTGGTAAAGAACACTGTTAGCCCATGTAGATACAAATACATCAACATGAAAACAAACATGAAAGAAACAACGTAAAGTCAAGAACATTTTACCGCATTTCAAAAAGGGTTTCTGAGGAACCGAACAGGTTCTAAGTTCAGACCCATCTTCAATGGCTTGAAAAAGGTTCCAAAAGCAGGAATTGTGACTTTCCTCAAGCTAAAGAGCCCATTTCCAGCTTCATTCATCTTGTCTCACCCCTACTTTTAAGGGGTGCGCACAATGTGTGCGTCGTTTTTTTTGCGAGCAAAAACAGGACCGCTTTTTTCACCCCTAAGAAACAAGCTCTGAACACACAACATCAAACATGCAGTGTTACCGGGGAAACGGGACCTGTCGCAAATTTCAAATGCCACCCATTGGCTGCTACAATAGCGCTAAATTTCAGGAAACTGCTACGAGCGACCAAACGGCCCGCTGTCGAGAGACGACTGGGAGGCTCTTCTAGTCAAGGGGGCCAAGGTTGGGTCGACCAATGAGGAGGGAGGGAAAAGCTTGTACCAGCCAATCACCAGGTTGGACAAGTCCAGATCATCTAAGAGTATCTGAGCAGCTCCCATGAAAGACTTGTGGTCCATACGTCCATAGTCTCCCCACACTATGATCTACGATGGGAAGAAAACAAAGTTCTCAATATCAAATCACATTCATAAGATAAAACTGCAAATAATGAAAGAATCAAAACTCCACCTGTAAAACTTTCCCTCCTGGAGTCTCTTCAAACGACAGCTGCTGCTGGTAAAGTGGGTCCAGAGTTTTTCGTGCTACTTTTGTTTTCTTCTTGGCTATACAGGCGCCGTTCTCCAGCAGGTAGACCTTCACGTAGGGGGCTACAGAGCAAGAGTAAACGAATGGAGGTCAGACGCCTGTAGTGATGTTTCATTGTGATGATGAGACAGTGACCGCACTCACCTGGCAGTGCCTTAGAACCTGGTTTACCCACAAGGCCTCTGGCTCGGATGACCTCAACCTCCAGAGCTCCTTTCTTCTCCACCATCCCGATCTGAATGTCACCTGAAAGAAACAGCAGCAGATGTCGACTGGTACCGTGAGGACCTGAAGGAGTTCAGGTTGATTATGAAGCCACAGACCCTTGAGTTGAGGAGTCAAGTGTGTACAAACAATCAAAGGAAAGGGGCGTGATTTTGCTCACCCATAGGGGGCGTGGCTAATGTCTGTCTTCCCACAAGCTGGGAGGGGCCAAGTCCATCCAGGAAATCGCTGAACTGGCTGTCAGAGGAAAGTCTTACACCAGGAAAGATGAGGCTGAGGAGAAAGAAATGATCTGATAAACATGAGGACTGTTATCAGATCATAATTAAAACCTGCAGGAGCTTTTGTTTATACTCTCATTTACTTTGTAAAATCTTATTTTGTTGACAAATTTGGGCATACAAAAAATGCAAATGTAAGAATGTCTGTGGCCATCACAGTATTGTGTGTGTGTGTGTGAGCGTGTGTGTGTGAGTGTGAGTGTGTGTGAGTGTGTGTGTGTGAGTGTGTGTGTGAGTGTGAGTGTGT
>JAZGTK010016073.1:0-12900 GCA_036877625.1 Ambastaia sidthimunki
AGGTTTGTGGGATTTAATTGAAATTGTATTTTGACAAATACGCATTTAATGGTGTAAAATAGGCTATTGTGTGTGTGCGTCTGGTAGTGTGCGATAAGGCACCAGTTCTGAGCCAATGAGACGAAGTCTAAAGACCAACAGTGAGAGGAAAACACACACAAACACACACCGTCACAAACACATACACACACATGAGATTTTAATCCCCGTCTGCCTTTTACTTTCTATATATCTGTCTCTCTTTCAACACGCAGTCAATAGTAGCTCAAGCCCTACCATTTTCTAATATATATGTTACAGTTTTTTACTGTCTGTCCAGCTCGTGAATGCTTCTCACCCCATCACTCATACTCTTTGTCATGGAAATTGTGTAATATATGTGTTAGTGCTTGCAATGCATTTGACCATTGAAATGTTTTTGACAAATGTGGGGGAAAAGGCATTACCTAAGTTTCAGCTTTTCTTCTTTGAGAATTTTGCAGTCACTTTTCAGCCACACAATGCATAATTGTATCCTTCTGGTTTCCCAATTTAGAGCAAGACATGCGAGTTCTGTGATTGTGTATGCGTACGAGCAGACTTTTTATGACAGATAGATGAGAAGTGAGGAAAATGAGGGTCAGCGGCACATTTCCGAGACTCGTGATGCTTTCTGATGAGAGAGAGGACGAGAGAGGGAGTAGCATTAGGTAATTGGCAACGAGATAGTCGGCAGAATGAAATTATGCTAGTTAATCTCTCCTCAATTAATCATAGCTGGAGAGCTCTAACGCTAGACTAATTATTTCCCCAAGTGCTTTTCAGTACCATACAGGGCCACCTATACCTGTTCAGTGACTGTCTGGTGGAGTTTCAGGGTATTTTTCACTGCGGTTGTATGTTATGATGTATAGAATGTATAGGACACACAGAGGAAGGCTTTATTGCTCAATGGTGGCTCTGTTATAGCTCAGGAGACTTGATGGAGTTATGAGTTATGATTCATTTCAGTATCAACATTGTCTCAGGTGTATACAGAAGATGTGTAGGAAATAAAAATTGGAGCATCTGAGACAATTGTTGACAAATGGTGGGAGTACAGGCCTATAAAATGAATGTAGAGAGTGTCGTGCAGATAATTTGACCTAGAATGTTTTTGAGAGAAGACTTTGATGTGTATATATATACATATACTATAGATAGATAGATAAATAGATAGATAGATAGATAGATAGATAGATAGATGAATAGACGATGGATATGCTTCTATTGTTGATATATTCCTTTAATATAAAACTTATATTTATTAACACATTTTATTTAGGAAATCTCATTTGTGTTTTTCATTGGTAGGTGAACTGGAGGATGTAGGTCGGGTCTGATGTAGAGCTAGAAAGAAAAGCAAGAGAGAGAAACAAATACAAACATCACTCCTCCGCATCTCATTGTGTCATGTCGGACATGGCTCTTCTGCTGTTGTGTTACTGTACACTCTGTTGTCCTGGCTTACTGATGCGGCCCCGCTGAAAGCATATGCAGGCAAGCACTGAGGTTACTGAAGCAAACCAGGTCAACAGCGGCCCCGGCCCCCCTAAAGCCCTGCCGGCACATTCTCCACCATTACATTAGCTCAGCTAAAGCACTCGTGAGCTGACTGCTGCGCTACCTCGCCTAATGCTATTAGAGGGCATTATGTTGTCAGTTTGCTGGGAATTTCCCTGCGAAAGTGTTAAAAAGTTACTTTCTGTAACTAAGTTATTCTTTTTTCCCTTCTGCAAGCATTCCGCTAGGTCTCAATACGGCGTCTGTTTTAGCTCAGTGGGTGGTGGGTACTAAGGTGGGATTTTGTGTGTTTGTATATGTAGTGTCATTGTGTGTGTGTGTGTGTGTGTGTGTGTGGAAAGGTGATGTTTGGTGATAAATGTGATGGCTTGACTCGGAGTGTCCATGCTGTGCAAAGAAATAGAGAAATACTGAGAGAACATTAGATCAGCAGCCCTAATAAGTCAACAAGGACAGTCCAGTATTATTGAATCCAGTGAAGAGAGTGCTAACTGCAAAGAAAAGGAGTTTTTTGTTTTTTTCCTCTCTGTTTTTCTGTGCTGACTGGTGACTGGAGCAATGTGCCCATTCAGACTGTCTTTTTGACCAAATTAGAATGTTTAACTGAATGATTTCTGACATAACATAGATATATTAACTGATAAAAGTACCTTTCAGTCTTTAATTATGTCCTAAGTTCCACTGATGCCCCTTTAAATGAAAGATGTTTCATATTATTTTACATTTATGCTTTTGTTAGTTAGTTAAATGTTTATGATGCCCCTGTCTGGTGAAAATCTCTTGTTCAGATGCCTTCTAATGAATATATGAAACATGTGAAGTGTCTGTGGTCCAGGCCAAGATAATGTGTTTAAGAGTTTTAATGTCACTAAGAGAAACAGTGTGGTGTCAATTAGAGTCCAATTTTACATTCAGAGGAGAAACAGACTTGATAAGTCACAGTATTCTTATTGTGGCAAAGGAATGCTGTTTAAGGTTGTGCTTGTGTTCAGACATGATGTGATAAATACTGTTTTTTCCATGTTAAAATAAGTTTTTATCTAACCACCCGTGACTCTGCCCACAGTAAATTTGATTGGTCTAAAAGGAGCCTCCACATAGCAGTATATTAAATATTAAATATTCTCTTATTAGCATTGATTTTGTCACTTTGTGCAATCTCAGTGCGGACAGTAAAATTACTGGACACTAGAAGCTTGTTGTGTTGCCTCATTAGGACACTGGTGTGTGTGTGTGTGTGTGCGCGCTTGAATGCGTGTGGTAGATGTTTTTCTGTAAATGCCGGATGTCTTTTGGATAATCCTCTGGATTGTGTTCACTGATTTTTCCAGGCTGTCCTCTCTGCTGATCTTTCTTTTCCAGACCCACACAGAGCGACTGGACAGTGGGGTCAGCAGCGCTCACTGGCAGTTGTGTTTTGGCAGGGCCTCCCATCCGGAAAACAGACCAAAAGACCAGCTCGTAGTTCAGTTTTCTCTGAGGGACGAGGCTTAACTTCCAGGCGATGAAA
Organism: Ambastaia sidthimunki; assembly: GCA_036877625.1. NCBI lineage: Eukaryota > Metazoa > Chordata > Actinopteri > Cypriniformes > Botiidae > Ambastaia > Ambastaia sidthimunki. The sequence continues at coordinate 3,053 of JAZGTK010016073.1, forward strand.
ACACTGACACATGCAGACGCAGCGCGCTAAAAATATAGAAAAAGCACTAATGCTTTTACGCACAAGTATGTTCGCACACACCAGAAAAGCAAGACATTAAGCCTTAAACAGCAGGACAAAATACACACACACTCAAATACAGATTACAAAATCCTCATATCCCTGTCAATTAGCCGAGCCTCTGGCCCACTTACAGCTTTCCAGAACCCTGCCACCAGTCTCACAACAGCAGAGCTCCAACTGCGCCAGGGAATCCACTTTTGTCCACACGTAATTAACTCACAGAATAGCTCTGAGAGCCATATCTTCCTCGCACCCCCCCTCAAACCCTCCGTCGGAGAAGAGTGGATGTTTCTTTTGAGTTATTCAAAAGAACTGGCTGCGGAAAATGGCAGGCATTATACTGTGAGCCCCCGTCGACAGAAAAGCCCTCTATACGAAATGACAGTTAGCGTGCCACAGAGCCGTTCGCGTTTCCGGCCTCTCCACAGCCCGGCTACGCTCACTCTGCCCTGGGCCAGGGGCCCGAGTATGGTCCCTTTTGTTTGGACCCTCCAAAGCCTTGCTTTTGAGGCTCAAAACTCTGTTTTAAAAGTGGCTTGCGGACAAATTTAAAGGCGGGGGGTTTTAGGGAGACTTTGAAAGGAAGAAATACTCTTTAGGGTTTGTTGCGAATGTTTTGAACTCGTACAAAAATAGAGATGCTTGAAAATGTTTTGTAGCCTCATGTGACCTTTCAGAAGCTTTCAGTTTGACGTATTCACTCCTGTGGGATGTTCATTTAAATGAAACAAGTTGGATGTAAAGTCCTTGTACCAGTGATTGAATTCATCTCGATGCGCGTTTGACCTGTGACTGCCCCGTCTAAATGCTCTGAATTATTGCCGCTTCAGAGCGCGTCTCTGAGTGACATCTTAAACGGTCTCCATCTTACCTCAATAATGAGCTGAGGAGAGAGAGAGATAGTGCAAATCGCAATTACATGCCGTTACATTACATTAACTGTAGCCTGAAATCAGACAATGTTCTATTCCATTTGTAATAAGATTATCGGGCAAAACCGTTCTCAGAAGAGAATCAAAAATAGGCGCATAAACTAGAAAATGACGGAATTCAGAATCCAGAGTTTATAGATTAAGGGATTGTTTCAGCTGGGGTAGAATAAGCTTAAAGACAGAACAAGAACATTGAATAGAAAATTCATGTTTTTAATATCCCCACACTTACAAGTTTCACTTGAGCGTGTCAAGAAATTCTATCGAATCACAGACAAAATGATCTAATGTGCAAAAATTCCATGTCTTTGCCCTTCAAAGGCAATTTTCAAGGCAATTTTTACATGCTCAGGCTGAACCATAACCAATTTTTTTGCGCAGGTCTTCAATGGCCATTCTAGTAAAATTTCACTGTGTAATAATGGTGGTTTGTCCCAGAGTTGGAGTTTAGTGCTGGAATACTCAAACAGAAGAATAGCCTGGAGCAACAGGCTGTATGGGAGCAGTTTGTGTGGAGCGCTAATGAACTAGCGCTTTCACGCACGTCGGTTCTTTTGTTGTTTCTCACTGGAGGAAACAGTTGCTGAAGACAGCACAGTAAGCGATAGATGAAAGGCCCAGCTTATGGCCTGCAGGGGCCTGAGCAATGTGAGAGCCAGACAGTAGAGCTGTAGAGCTGAAGAGACTGTACAGTAGAGCTCTGTAAAATGATTGGCATGACATGTTCATCATGTTATTTACAGTGATATAAATTATGGTCAGTTGTGTATATAAATATATGTGTTTGTGTGAGTGTGTGTGTGTGTGTACACACATACTCACACACACACATATATATATAGAGGGAGAGAGAGAGAGAGAGACAGAGAGAGATGTAATTACTTTTAGCTACAGTTTCAAAGTAGCTGTTCAAGGTGTGAGTACTGAATTGATTTGGCTTGAGCTTTATGAGAGCAGAATACAAGGCTAAAAGACAAGATGTCAAAAGAAAGCTGCAGTAAAAAGACAGATGTCAAAACTCTTTTCAATTAGAGAGACAATAATAAAAAGAGAGTGTGAGAGAGAGAAGTGCTCAGGAAAGCCTGAATGGTCATTCATGTACAGAGAGACGAGAAAGACAATCGTGAGATTGTATTTTTCCTCACAGAGACTTAAAACTCAATGTTTAAAATAAAAGACATAAAGTATAATGCCTTAAAGCTTTTACAAGCTTTTAATCTTGCACTTGAGTTTTCCTCTCAGTGTTGTATGTGTGTAGCCTGTTACATTGCCTAATTCCTCTGTGAACACATTAACTGCCATAAAAGATTTATCCAGCCATTTTGTAATCCCGGTCTGAAGCATTAACATTGCTCTGGCATATCGACTTCCTGCAGATCTGAGCTGCACACTCATCTTTGTTATTAGTGCTATTGAGGTAACGTTGCTTGACTGAGCGCTCATTGGTGCATGACAGAGCATTGTGTGGCCAACGTGCCTCCACACCTCTCCCTAGACACTGGGCAGCAATCCAGTTTCACCAGCCTGTAAAAGCGCACAGGAAACAGCACTGAACTGTCCGTGCGGTCAGCATGTGTCTCAGTTAGATCCAGCTCATACTTGCCCATAACACAATCACACCGCACAGATGCCACTATAGCTAACAGGAGCTCTGAGGCATTTTAGTGTGGTCTTGAGGTCAGAATGGCAGGTTTGGGGTTTGGTTGAGGCCAATGAATGGTAGGAACAGGATGTTAAATTGGATTGTGGCCATTAATATGCCAACCAGTTATGAGCTTTCTATATTAAAATGTAAGGGTTAAGGTTTACGATTAAATGAGTAGCTCGCCCAATTTGCCCACCCAACTCACCCTCATGTAATTCCAAACCTGTGTGACTTTTATTTTCTGTGGAACACAAAACAAGCTATTTTGAGAAATGTCTTAGTGGTTTTGTGTCTATACTGTAGAATTCAATAGGGGCCACTGTTGTTTGGTTGCCAACATACTTCAAAATATATTTTTATGATCCACAGATGCAAAGTCAAACAGGTTTGGAATGAAATGAGGGTCATTCACAGAGGAAAACTGTATTGTTCAAAGGTTCCTCTGTCATACTTTGTAGGACCTAATGAAGCTTATGGTTACATTTCATTTAAGAATCGACTGTAAGTGTCCAATCTGTATTTCCTACAATTTCTGACATAATGTTAAAGTTTAGATGTGTAACTAAAGAGAAATATTTGAGTTTATATGGAAATTTCAGACTTTTGATTGCAGGCTTCACAAATCTAAGCACAGGTTGAGACGTTGTTGAGATCTGCCCTAAAACGTCACAGGAAACTCGAGAATGTGAGATTACTAGGGCCAAAGAGAATCATCTGAGCAGCAGGAGACAAAAATATCTTTATTTGCTCCCCCCTGAATCTCATTTCTGTCTGTGAGAAACAGATAAAGATATTAAAGAGAGCGGCTACCTGGAATGTAAAGACTAAACAATGAGAACACAATGGTTGTGTGTTTTTGGTTTAAATTGTAGTACTGGGTAGACATGTTTCATGGATAGACTTGTGTTTGTGTTTTTTAGACTTGTGTTTGGGCGTGTCTGTCTAAATCTATGAATATAAATTTGGTTGTATAGTGAGCACAGAATACAATATTTTTTCCAATCATGCCATGTGGTTCAATTAATTGCTTCTCAGATAACTGCAGCACATTTTGTTTTTCTTTGACACATTTTCTAAAATTGATTAATCTAACATATCATTACACTGTGAAGAACCAAACAGTGATTCAACTCTATTCTTTCTTTACAGGAGATAAAGAACATTAAAAGTAAGCTATGATTAAACCAAATTTTGCTTTTAACCGGGCAGCATGCTTTCTTTTAGATTTGCACTCACCCTCTCTTGCTTGTGTCATACCTCACGTTTGGTCATTAAACGACCATTTCTAACACTGCAGATTTTGTTCTATGGCATCATAGGTTAGAAATCATAACGTTTAGCGTGCACTTGATTTTAATGCGCAGTAGAGTTTGTGTGCGCTTCAGATTAACTGTGATCTGTGCATAGTCCTTTTGCATTGTATGTTTGTTATTTACAAAACATATTTGTTCAGAAGACATTATGAATTTAAGACATTCGAGATGTTAAGGATACTTGTGGTTTTGTGGCTCTGAATCTCAAAGATCTCTTTTTACCAGCCTGGAAATATAAGCCAACAGTCAGATGTGTCACAATTACAGCCTGTAGAAGAAGCCTCGATAATTCTTCTTGCTTGCATATGTGTGTTAAATAAAAGAAGCAATTGCTCATCAAGTAGAATGTAATCTTATGGCCATTCCTGGACAACGTTGTTGGTTTTCTCATGCCAGGAAGGGAATAAAAACGCTTTTCTTATAACTTTCCTAAAACATTAATAGCAGGCATCGTAGCTTTTGTATAGTCAGCTTGTTTGTAGAAACACACACACACACACACATACATTAGCACACTCATGCACAATGCTTACACAAAAATACATCAGCTAAACACACAGCCATTAGAGATGAAATCAGGCCATTAGTTCAGGAGTCAGAACATTAGAACAGGACACTAGAATTGCCCCACGTTTTCAAAGCATGGTTGTTTTTAAAGCTCACATGATTTCTTTGTTTTTTTTTATTATGTTTTAGCTTTAAGTGTTGTTTGTGTTTCCATTTTGTGTAATGTGGTATGTGTTAAACATGAAGTTACGATAAAAAAATTAAAATATAATTGAAAACAAATCTAATATTAATACACAATTCTTCAATGTGCTTGCAACACAAGCCAATTGTAAACGTTTAAAACAATACTTTAGCAATTCTAAAGTCAATTTCATGAGACACATATCACAGTTAACTTTTATGTGTCAATATCTACATTTTTTCTCCAGCTATTTAAAGCTGAGCAGCGTTTTTAATACTCTACCTGTTCTGTGTTTCTTCCTGTCTGTGTAAGCAGATTCTCGGCCCCTGCCTGATGTAGCTATGACGGGTAAATGCACCCGAGAGTGCGATGAATACGGCCACTCGGATGCCTGCTGGATGCCTGTGCGCACCTCGCCCGAACGCAGACCCAAGGCTACCCCTCCCAAACTCTCCACCTTCATGACCTCCCCCGGGGGCAGTGTCGCCGACCAACCCGGCAGCCAGGAGACGCTGGCCGTCGCCAACGGTGACCCCTCGCACCTGCTGGGCGACCGCAACCGCAATCTCCTTAACAAGAAGATGGCCTCCTCTTCCTCATCCTACGACACGTTTAGTTCCGCCGGATTTTCCGCTAGCGAGGAAACATCTCGCCCGACGGAAGAGATCCCGCTGGCTCCCACAGGTGAATATAAGCCAACACAATGCGGAACTCTCACCAGGCGAGAGGTTTACCTGTAAACAACACACAGCGGCTAACAAGGGACAACAACAGTGACTCAGCATGGTCAGAGATGCTGTTAGCAAACCAAACCCTAATGCAAAAGCAACATGGATTTTCCTCGGACTGCTCGCACATAAAGCTAGTGCGGCACAACCTTAAAAGTTACATAGATCCTTAAATCAAAACTGTGGAATTACATGTTGTAAATGTGTGTGAGAAGGATGAGATGAAGAGGGGGGAAGTGACGGAGGTGGAGAGACGGGAATGCTACTTTGCTGCTAGCGTTTCGGGCCCTGTAGACTTCCCCAAAGTGCTGCCTGGTTTCTGTAGACCTGTTTATAAACATGCATGTATTATCTTGCCCCTAAGAGTGTGTGTGTGCTTTGGTCTCTGGACTAAATATTTTTGTCTTTTTCCTTTTGTTTTTTACCATTGCTATGGGACTAAAATGGATAAGACTGATTCTGTCTTTAAACTTTTTTGTTGGGTGGGATGGGAGTGTTTTTATGTGGATGTATTATGTCCATATGCAATCAGTCCAAGTACTGAACTATCCACTCTGGACAAAACCAATCACATTAACCAAGAAGAAAAAAGACACAGGACAATGAAGGAGGAAAAACATTACCTGATGATTAGTTAAACGGACAATGTTGGAACGTTTGTGTTCGGACATCGGGCCGTTGCGTCGTACAGACTTTAGCTATCATTGACTTTAGCCTTTCACGAAGGTTTGTAGATACTCAGAAGTCCAAATGGCGCAAGTGAACCGCAAACGTGCTGTAAACGTTGAAATTACAGCGCAAGAAGCAAGTTTACCTGTGTGCCTACTGTACCAACTACACATACACACAAAGGTGACACAACACGAAACATACACAGATTCAGTAATGCACGCTTTTCTCATGTTGGTGAAGTATTGTACATATATATATATATATACTGTAAACATACTCTGGACACATGCATTGAAACCATAAGTGATCCGTTTTCATCTTGCTCTCATCCGTCCTTTCTCAGTATACCTCTGGAAATAGAGAAAGGTTCTTTACGTCCTAGAGATTGTCAGTTATTTGCCTGAATGCCATGGGTATGTGTAATTGTGGTTGTTCTGTTGACCTCTCTCTCTAAATGTGTGAAACTATGCTAAGTTCTTATTTTTGTTGGTCTTAAAATGGCCTCAGAGGCCCTTGGCACACACTTGCAAATACACTCAAAATAGATCCACACATTGTATATACACATTTTCCCATAAACCACTGGAACGCTATTCGGATATGCTGCTGGGGTAAATTAGTCTGATACCGGCCTGCTGAAAAGCTTGGGCTGGCCCTGTGTAACATTCTCTGAGAACGAATGTTAAATAGAGCAATAAACTCATTCAACAGATTCACTCTCAATCCCACACATTTCCGAAGAGTAATCGAGGATTAGATCGTGTGTCCCTCGTGTCATTTGTAGCAGTCAGAGTGAACCAACTACTTGTACAATCACGGACAAAATTCAGCGACTGCAGGTACGACAGGAGCGATTGCGATGCAACGCATGTTGCCGCTGTATAACCAAAGTATCGGAGCAACATGACGTACGATGTCTCAAGTAACTTTGAACGATGAGGTTGATTGCTCCTGCAAAACGCCTGTTTGGGTTACGCGTTGCTTTAATGAACCTAAAACATGTTTCGGTGTATTAACGAAGTATGTTTTATGAAACCACATGCACACATACATACATCATGGGCCTATCCCTAACAATGTTCAAATAACGTTTGTGAGAAAAAGAGGACACTTAGGAGGCATCATGCTATTAAAACCGGTGGTTAATTATTCAGATGCAATTGATATTTTTTTGTATGTTAATGATTCCTTCAGTTTGAATGGACCGTCTTTCTTGCAGGTTCCAAATCTGTAGTCTGTATGTACTACTCGTGTTTAAAGTGCTATGATGCTTACAAACTGTATACATAGATATGTACTTTTATTGCACGTTTAAAGGGAATCTACACTTACTATGAAGAAAAAAACGAAAAAAAAAAACAAAATAGTCAAATATCATACCCTGTGAACATGGAAGTCCATTGCTTGCATTTGTTACAGACACTAGACATTGTAATATGACTGTGTATATTGATTTGAAAAGGATGAAAAAAACAAACACATGTTAGTGCTTCACTGTTTGATTTAGCCTCGTATCATTTGTTACTTATTTATCTGATTAATTTATATATTTTTATAGCAACTGTATTTTATCCATCGGTTCTGTACTGGTTATATGGTTTTCCCAAGAATTAAGTTACACATTTCTTAACGTAGGAAGTGTCAAAATTTGTCAAAATTCCCAAATTCAAGAGAATTCTCACTTACCTTAGAACTCTGTGTTCTATCTGTGTGTTGAAATATACGCTCGCTCATAATGGTGCCCCCTTCAGAACTCACAAGGCATTGTTTTCCCCTTTTGTCCCAGTGCCACTTTGTATATGTAGTGCTTCTGTATAAAAAAGAAAAAAAAATCAAAACAAAACTATAGAGTGAATGCAAAATATGCAATGTGCCTTTTTATACCTTTATTGGTATGACTCGTTGGTTTTAACCAGTATGAAACCAATTGTATTGAGTTGTTTTCTTAAAGTGAAGAAGGAGAACTTTATGCTGAAAACTACAGTCCTGGCAATTTTACTATCATAGACTTTCAGATAACAAAAGCTTTTATCTTGTGGCTTCTTTGAGTAAGCTCAGTCAAACTTTGTCAAGTATATTGATGAGTACCAACTGTACATGTCATAGGTGATACCCTGGTATATCCATCCATTTCAAAGTTAGCATGGTCACGTGTTCAAACGGCAATTTAAACAGCGAGGATAACTGTGGTCGTAAAAAGGGACGGGTGGGAAAAGAACAGTAATGGTGTAAGCACAGGAAGACGGAGAAAACACAATATTTATCCATTAGGGATGAAGCATAAACGCTTTGAGACGTGCAGTTTTCCTAGAATAAGGAGGTAGAATGCACCAAAGGTTTGTCAACGGGACACACACCTCAGAGGGGCGGAGCAGACATGTGGTTAATTTCAGCGAATCAGATGAGACGATGGGGCAGGTTTATGTCACAAAGTACAGAGGTTGGAGAATCAAGGTTGATACATTTGCAGCTACGTATTTGGTAACAGTTTTTAAATACTAAGCAGAAGACGTGTTACTTTGTCAACGTGGTGAAATAAAGCGTTTTTTATATTCGTTTGCACTCTGAGGTGTGTGTTCCATCAGCTTTCAATGTAGAAGATGTAAGGCTTAAGTTAGCACTTAGGTCATAGGACACTTCACAGATAATGAAAAAAGAAATCGTAATTTTAATCATACTCTCTTTGTCCTTTGACTTGGATGTTGATGTAGAATTGAGGATTGAGTTTAATCATTGTTTTATTAGGAGTCACTATGCACGCAGCTTAGCTGAACATGGCAAATGTACTGAGCGCAAGCCCACCTCTATTTATGATCTATTTTACATAATTTTTGCTTTTGTACAGGTATTTCTGTAAATAAATTGCTTGTCATTTTTGTCTCTGCAGAAATTAAAATATACCATGATAAAGCCGTGACTGGATTGTGTTTTTATGTTCTCTGATGTTCCTCATCATTGCGTGATCATGAAACTTGTTATATTTGTCAAATTACACACTGAATTCTTCGTGCATACATGCAGACGAAAAAGAACTAAATAAAAAACAAATGTACGATTGTTTTGTCTGTATACTGTTGGCTAACAAATGCCAATAAGTAATACATTCTACGTGAATGACTGGACTGTATACACAGCCAACACAGCTTATATTTACGGTTTACATCAAAAGTGCTAGAAATGAATAAGTTGCTCTAATAATACGCATGTAAATGAAGTCTTTCACAATTATTGAAGCTGGGTTGTGATATTAAACGCAGACTTCACCATCTGTTGGCAGTATCCAATAGAGTTTGGAAGTGATTAGAGAGCAGATAGTCTTCTAATGTTCCCAGTGCTGTTCAAACTTTCAGAGCGCTCTCAAAACAGCCTCATTCAGTGTCAATCATCAATCAGATGTAATCATAGCACAGTTTAGTTTTAATGAAAAATTCCTAAACAGAATTAAACACGGTGCATTAAAATACCGCCTCTAATACAGAACATCACTCAAAGGAACGTTCCTTCTAACAATCAGTGCTTCATAAACTAAACAGATCTGTTAAATATATATATGAAATTGTAGCAAAAAAATATATATTAAAATATTTTTTAAAAAATTATAAATTTATATAACATCTTAATTTAGTCTCTTGTTTAGTCAACAGTGATATTATATTCCTTCCATTTTGTTTAACTTCCATTTTGTTTATTTTATGTTATTTTGAGAAGTGAGATCTGAAGAATTTCATGCTTTTGCGTATTTCTCTCCATCAAAAGTCAAGATTAAACTAAATCAAATCTAATTGCGTTTATGCATCGTTTATG
>JAZGTK010016074.1:0-12899 GCA_036877625.1 Ambastaia sidthimunki
TATGCTCAGTACAAAGGGCAGTCTCTTTGGAGCAGCCTGGGGTTAAAAGGCTTGCTCAGGGGCACAATGGTGATATAACTCAAATTTTGTCCACTTCAAAAATCAATCTCACCCTGCTTGAACCTGCAATTTTTGTGTTAGCAGCTCAGATAAAATCCAGTACACCACCACCCTGACTTTAGAGTACTTCTTTACAAACTAGTATAGTTGAAAAAATAAGTAAACACAATTTTCTCTTCATTTAAAAAAAAAAAAGGATGGTTTTGTTGCTGTAGTACAACAAAATGAAGAATCATTTCATCATTCTTTGGTGTCTAGTGAGAAATGTAGTTCTGGCATGTTGCCTCACAAAACTGGCTAATTGAGTAGTATTTTCTGGCAAGCTTTATCACTACTTCATCAACAGCACACAACCTTCACAACAGGCACTGTTAATTACTGCCCATTGGTAATTATGACTTTGTGATGACATTCATGTGCTGCTCATCTCTGCTGTGTAAACAGCATAAAGAATTCCAGAGACTGAAAAGTCATTTTTCAGCAACACTTAGTCCAATTTGTACATTTCTTTTTTTTTTTTTTTTTTTTTACGTTTGCATGGAACTTCAAACATATATGTTTACAGTATGTGATGTACAGACTCACAGTGTAATTAGCACAAAAAGTCTATAAAAAAGTTTGTGCTTTCCCTAAACTTTATTCTTCATGTGAAAACCTTTCTGTTCATGTTCATGTGAAAGATTTAAAGCTTCTTGGCATTTGACTTCCTGCAGTATACAGCTTGAGGTTAGAGATGTGACATTGTCCAGAGTGCTAAAGCTAACAGCTACTGAATGGCAGACTCCCATCATGCCCTTGTCACTGCCTTTGTTAATAAGCTACAGGACTATTAGTTTTACCTGAGTCAGGTAATCATTACTAAACCAATTTAATTTCTGTGCTGGGAAAATTATTGGCAAGGAAAGAACACAGAAGGCAGAGATGAATCTGAATTCCACTTATATAATGAAATGTGTGTGGAGTATTGATCCCTAAGGTTGTTTTCCAGGTGTCTTGCAGCAGTGTCCTGCTCTGCATTAAAGTAATGGCTTTATAATTTGGCACTTGTCCCCCTCCTTCTTCTCTAGATGGATGCAGTGTCAAATAATATGACATGATACACGTGCACATTTTTTGCTTAATTTGTGAGGTGTCCATAATTCTATTTAGATGGAACTAAACTGATTGATTTGTAGTTACCTAGAAAGAAAACACTTTGGTGTGCACATATGAATGCGAGAGAATGTGTGAAAGTGAAGGGCAAAGAAAGAGAGAGAGAGACCCCTGTTTTGACCCCTGTAAATTCCCGTTTTTTATATTGATTCGTTTAGATTAGCATACTAGTTCTGCTGTATACATTATATATACACTATATAGTATGTGTATTGTGCAAACTTTGCAAAATGTGTGTTTTTAAAAAGTATTCAAATGTTCTGTAAGTATTAAGTATATGACCTACTACTACATTTGCAAAAATGTGCAGTATACAACAATAATTACTATACTGTGCTCCCCACTGCAATACATTTGCCTTGACCTTTCTTGCATCATGAGGTCATGTGACTACAACACAGAGTACTATTGATTGCAAGAATTATCATTACATATATCGTATTGTTTGAAGTATTATGATAAGAATGCTAGGCAGAATGGCACTCTATGTGTACTGAGCAGTATTCAACAAGACATTAAGATATTATAAGCCATTATTCTATTTTAAACATAGCCTCAGAGATGTGATAGTCAGGTATGTCAATCCTTCTGGAATCTAAATAGAAGACACATTACATTTTCCCCACCAGCCAGTTCAGTTGTAACTCAATCATTATTTTCAATAATTGACTAAAGGCCTTAAGAAACAGAACTGAAATAAAGCAGAAAATTCTCTCAGCTTTTTGATGTTGCCTTGTTCGAAGAAAGAACAGGATCTTAAAGATGCATGCTAGTGAAATGAAAGCCTAATTATTCACAAAAGGAGGAGGAAAAGAATGAGTTTAATTGGTCTGAGGATGAATCTATGCAGAGAGAATCCTTGTATTGTGATAGATGGAGTGTGTATCTCCTTAGACACTGCAGAGGGAATTATAATGTCTGGGGGGGTGGGGGTGGGGTGGATGGTGGGTGCCAACTGTTGTGACTCACAGTTGCTTGGTCAGAAAAAAATGATAAAGGAAGAAACAAAAGAGAGCCAGAAAATCATTAGAGTTTTACTCAGCAAGGGTCCTAACTGAGACTCATTTACATTTTCCTACCACTTACTATAATATAGACCGTTATTTCACCCATTCACTTGCCATTCAGTCAATTGCTGTATTTGAAATAGAATAGCCATCTAACTGAAAATGTGATAAATTAGAATAGGATTTTGAGTACAAGAAAAATTGTCACTGGAGATAGGAAAGCCTTTAGTTTAGTTTAGTTTGGTTTGGTTTGGTTGTGACAGAGTTATCTATAAAGCTAATTGCAGTCTGCATGATGGACAGGCTCCTCCCAACCTTACGTTTATATCATTACATCACATAATTCTTGAGTCCAGTTTAAAGCTACCATTAGCAACTGTACAGTCCTTCTCATTTATCACTTTCTATCAGCACAGATATAATACACAGTTAAACGTAGCTTTTAATGGTCAAGAATTTCATTTTCCAGGCTAAACCTGTTTTTTGCAGCTTTCTTTGTGTTGTAACTGCCTATGCTTCAACTGTCAACTTGTATAAAAATGTTTTTTAAATCCTAAACTGATGAAAGACAGGATTGAGCTATCAGGAGCACTCTATAATCATCATCAGTTTACAGTGGGTAATAACACGGCTTTGAATTTCAAAACAGCTTTGAAATGCTACATCACAAAACTGATTCCAATCAAAATGCTTCCTGCATTATTTAGAAGGAAGAGATCTATTCTACCTGAGGTCTCCAGCCCTTAAAAGCTAAACCATACAATGCAACCCTGACAACCGCACAGTGAGCCATTACTGCTCAGAGGAAAGTGCCACTGCCATGAGAGTGTAATTTGGACTCAATTAAATCAACTCCCCACTGTTAGGGTCCTCACTACCGCTCTATCACAAAGCTCCAGAAGACCCCTGTCCTCACATCTCAAAGCTGGTATGGACATAATTATTTCCTTAATTGCAAACTTCACTTTTGCCACAGACTGAACGGCCATCTTGAGGATTTTTTAAGCATCAGGGTTGTTTTCTACTGCTCAAGGATGATGGGAGATAATGGGTTTGTTTATGTGTGGAAGAGACTGATATCCTTTACACTGACACACATTGGTACACACATGCACATCAGTCACCCACAGGTAGCTGTTGTATTGGCAGCTTGTCTTGTATTTTCAAAACAGGAATCTATAGTGCATGTGTCGAGCTGCCACCAGACGAGAAGGGAACATTCAAAGCTCTGTGTGTGCACATTTATAGAGGGGGAATTCAATATGCCATTTGTGTTTAAATGACAGTGCCTGTGGAATATTTATTATACACTTTATTTATCAAAACAACAGACAGACACACAAATATATACAGACACACCCACACCCACCCACATATATATACATATATTTATTATATATATAAAAAAAACATATGTTTTGCTTTCTTCCTCTCTGCTTTGTTTCTCTGATGTATTATCCCAATGCTTTATTATTTAGTATTAAAATCTGACTTGTTCTTTAATTAAACACATCAGGAATAATTGAATGATGCACCATAGACAGAGGTCTTTTGCCATTACTGATTACACTGTTTCATTGTTATTGATGCTTCTGTTACTCAATTTAATGTTTAAGGATTGATGATTAGTGTAGGTTTGCCTAAGGTAGTCGTATCTGGTTTCGTGCAGCACAACACTTGGAGACTAAATGAGAATCATGTGTTTTGAAATAGAATTTGAACTTCCTGCTTGTTTCAAGCTAAATGATAGATTTGTCGGTCACACTTGTTCACTAAATATTTTCTGTCTGTGTTGCATCTCTTTTTCTGTTTCTCTTGATTTTTCCACAGTTAATCTCTTATTCATTCACTCACCCACTCATTCATTCAGTTACTCATCCGCTCGCACATACACACGCTGGGGAAGCGAAAGGCTGGATATAATCAATCATTTTGGAGAAAATCACAGCACGCAATCTCTTCTGCTCAAATCTGAATAAATGTGGTATTAGGGATACAAGTGTCATTGGCTTGATGAATCACTAGAGGACTAATGATTATGGAGATCACTATTGACTGGTCATTCGTCTCCATGGCTTTCAGATTCATGCTTGGGGATTGTAGCATAGACACAAGCTTTCTCCGTCTTTATACCTGTTAAAGCTGCTCTCATGAGTGTCCTGGTTTGATAATATTGAATGACTAAATTAAAAAATATGCATGGTGCATTCTAGTGTGTATGAGCTTGTACAAATGAAAATGCTTAGACACAGTTATCTTGTATGTATAATTAATGGCCTAAATCTCTAGGGTGAGATAATCCTCCAAATCTGGACACTTTATATACTTACTGCTTTATATCATTACAATGGACAGTTTTATGATAAGCAAATTATTCCTGAATGATAAGTTTGTCATCAGTAGCCACATTTCGGAAATTCCTGCCACCTCAGATGAGGCAATCTCTCCTGTTAACCAAACTATATTTAGAAGGTTACTCTATGCCCTGTTGAGTCTTTGGAAGTCATGTGAAGAGATTGGCATTAATTAGGGAACATTTATCAAGTCTATTAAAAGTCACCTCAGAGACACTCTAGAATTAGTCTACTTTAAATTATGTGTTGCTTTCCTACTTGGTTTTAATCTAATCTAGTTACTCATGTGATTGAGAAACTTTCTGTTTGAATCATGGTCACTTAATAAAACCATGTGTACATTGTATAGCCTTTTTTACAACACATAAAAGGATTTATTTGATCATACATCATTACATGCTTCCACTAGGTTGCTAATCCCAGACTTTAAAGTCAACGTGACAGATTTCACTAAGCGTACACATTAAAGGCCCATGCATGTAATTTTGATAAATCTTTATGCACAGCATTTTTAGCTCTATCAAAGCAACACCAAGATGGCTTTTTCATGCAGTTTCTTAGTGCAATCTTTGGAAATTGTTTTTGTTGATGTAGCCTACCTCCAAATAAAAAACATTTGCTGTAAATACCACCATCAGGTTTTATATCCAAATTATTTTCAGTCACACAGACGTGCCATTACACTGTTACTCTTCCCCACTAGAGGGTACAGATGAGCTCATCGGTCGTAAAGTGATGGATTAGCTGGAAATATGGCCATTTAGAAAAGCCCCAGAAATTGTGTTTTGACAAAGATCCATTCCCAGAACTATGCTGAATATCTGGAACTCATTTGATTGACTTAACACTGCGTACAGTGTTTATGCTATTATGCATGATTGTTTATCTTGTAAATGTTGATATATTTGTCTGCATCTGGTACTTAACACATAACTGTCACTCTATGTTTTTATGAGGCTGTTACTGCCAAACAAAAAGCACATTATAAATGCAGTCTAAATTAAGTCCAAGCAAATCACTAATTTTAGACAGAACAGGCACTTTTGACCTTGAATACTTACTAGAAAAGTTACGGGTATGACTGTATCGTCAAATTACAGTATATAATGCAACAGGCTTCACTTTACATTTAGCTCTATTTCTCAAATGTAATTCCTCCCAACCCCTCAAAAATAAAAGAACTTAATATAATTTAACAAATTTAACACTTATGGCAAAATGTTACATACCGCAAGAATGGGTATACACTGCCATTTTGGCCAACTCCTCTGCTGCTTATATCACTCTTCTGTTGTTGTTCTTTAGTTGCAGTATAAGACAGACTACTGATCAAACTGTCTTTCATGCAGATAATAGCCCTTCCTGATAGAAGAGGGTTTGATGTGCTGGTGTTTGGCACGAAGACTTGAAAGCAAAGCTCTGGTAAGTAGAACAGCTTGCCTTGAGAGATAACTCCATCTCAGCATGCGGTCTGAGGGTTGGGACGCAGGAGGAAGTGAGGAGAGCCACTGCAGTACCGCTCCCCCTGCTGAGTCCAGACCTCTGGACTCAAACTCTTTCCGTTCTCACTGGACTCCACAAAACATGAGATGACAGACACGCAAAGAGCAATAGAAGATAATGGGTAATTCGGAAAAAAAATGGGAAGATAAAAGTGGGTTTATAACAAAAAAGAAAAGAACAATACAAAGGCAGACAAGAATGAGGCAAAGAGGAAAAATAGCCAGACGGGTGTGAAGGAGTAAAAATGGGGGTGACCAAAAGGAAAACAAGAGACATAGGAGTGTGCAAAACAGAGGAGGGCAAGATAACGACAGATGCCTCAAGCTCTCTTTCGAGTGGGATTAAGTAGCTGGGGTTTTTGTAATTAATGATCTTCATTCTTTACACACAGCCACTGTGAGAGCTGTCATTTCACAGCCATCAATGTGCGATTCATATGCCATGTGCTTTTCACATCAGCTCTTTGATGAAAGTCAAAAAGCCCTCTAATATCTTCTAAGCAGGGATAACTACATGAAAAATGCCACAGCAGGCCATACTTAAGGGAGAAGCCACATAACAACCTCACCATCTGCACTGCTAATTAACTGATTAACTAAAGCAAAATTAACTTTTTTTCAAAGGAGTCCACGGTCAATCAACACACTCAATTGCCATCAGGCAAAAATGTTCACAATAACGTTTTTTTTTTTGGTGTGTGTGTTTATGTATACCCCAAACAGACCATGATTATGTTTTTTTTGTTAAGTCAGATTGTAAACATCCACAAGCAACTTTATTTAATTTTGGCCACTTGAACATAAGCCTTCTACCCACAACAAACCATAACCACTTTTAATCATCCTGTTTTGTACAGTATACCTGCATTTTAGGATGCTTGCATAGGGCTTGTTGAATATAATAGGTCATATACGATTTAAAAAAAATAAAACTGCATATTATTTTATACATTTTACAGTACATCTAGAAGTTTGTGATACCAGTATACTTGCAACCTCTGATTTACCTCGACATCTATTTATGGCTATTCCTATTTTTTATATATTAAGAGATTAAGAGATTATAGTTCAGTTTAGTTTAAGAGATTCTTCCTATATACAGACTTATTAATTGATGTACGTATATAAAAAGAAAGTGAATTTAGTACAAAGCTATTCTTTTTTCCAATTCGATTTGTCTGGCTGACGGGAAAGTGCTCGTGCTGTTAATGACACTCACTCTCGCGCGGATCCCTCTCAAACGACCCCTCTCCTCAGCACCGCAGCTCACACACAGAGAGGAGTGGTACAGTCCTTGGCTCAAGTACAGAGTACACGGTTTATACGGTTCTGGACTTAGTGCCACCGGGTTCTCCTGGTCCACACCGCTGTCCCGTTATTTACGCAGCGTGTGAGGCTGGTCGTTTGCGGAGGAATTTTCCCCGGCTCGAGAACACTCAGTGTCTCGTGAGAGGCGCTGGAAGGCGTGACTGCGGGAAATTTATTTTCCTTATTTTACATCATCTCAAAGCTGCTGTTTTTTAATAAGTTTGGATATCTACGTTAAAGTTTCTTTTTTCTTTTTTTCCAATGTGGAAGTAAAACGAATTGTACGAGGTAAGACAGCGTGTTTTAATAATTATAGTCAGGTTAAATTGTTTTGACGTTCCCGTTTTTTTAATTCACTTGGTACGTTTGCCAGTATTTTGCAATGTGGGACTGCCTTTCATTGCCTTTCATGCATTTAACCATTTGCAGCTGTAATGTGGCAAGTTTGAATAGCCAGTACTCCAATACAGCTCAATAATGCATGCAAATAACTAAACACCAACCTTACTATTTTGCAACCATAGGACAACATCCCGTAATATGGGACCACGTGAATAGAATAGTTTATGTATGGAAAGAGGACCTGTCCTGTAGCCATCACTTTGCCCGACATGCACTACAAATGTTGAACAGAAAAACAGGTAGTTTGGATTTATCATTAATGTCAAAACCGAGCACAGATCAGTTGTTTTTTTCGCATTCGGTTTACCACAAGACGCCACCGCAATTGCGTAAATATCTTTCAGAAAAAATGGTGTTTACTTCCAGATGCGGCGAGCGTGTTGATAAAAATCGATGATTATTATCGTATGAAGTGCACCTTGCTTAGATCTCGATAGTGACCCGATGCTGGACCCGGCACGCGCAGAATGCCCGACGGCCCTCGGGAAGAGTTAAGAGAAGCAGCGGTGAAGCGCGATAACGACATCAAAATTTCAATTACTAGTCAGGATAACAATTTAACAGAGTACAGTTTCAATGTTATCTTAATACACGGGACACGGAATATTGAGAAACTGATATCCTGAAGTCCAATTTCACTACTTAAGTCTGGTATATCTTATTATTTGCACGCTTGCTCCTTGAAGGATCAGTTGATGGGCTAGTCATCCATTTAAGACTTTGATTAAACGTGGTCGCAGTTACATTGTTGTCTCAAAGTGCTTACACACGTTGATGACCACATGACTAACTGGGCGCATTTTTTTAATCAAGGCCAGTCGATGTTTAAATACTTGAAGAAAATACTTGAGTAATCAGTTTAACAGGACTAATAGTAATAGGTAGTCATTACATACTCAGGAACAGATGAATAAACATTAACAAAACTCTTAAGGTAACTCTTAAGGACGGGGTGATGATGTATATTTAATATATATATTTTGCATTAACATTAACTAATTTTGCTGGAGAATTGATAGACGGCTCTATTTGCTCCTAACCCGTTTCAGTTTTGTACAACAACTGCTACTTTTTATAGGCAACACGACAAAGAAATAAGAAAAATGACACTATTGCAATGTGATGAAGTGCAAGATAGCAAAATATCAGGATTTTTTTGTGATGGATAAGGGTGCTCACAGCAGAGGCCTGTCATTTTATTTTGTGTTTTGATGAGCTTGATCTTGATACAGAACAGAACATAGTTGTTTAATACTAATCCATAAATTTAGATTCTATCATTGAAGGAAAGTGCTACCAAGCTCAGCCAGTTCATGTCATTATGATTTTACAGGTTTTTGATACATGTTGAAAATAGAGGTCACATTATGAACACACCGCAGAGAAAACACATGGCCGCATCATCCTCTGATTAAGAAAGAACACACATTGTTTGGTAGGGGGTGAAAAGAACAGAGAGAGAAGAAAAAACTGAATAAAAATAAAGGACGACTTATCAGTAGTTATCAGTAGTTTATTTATAAGATATAGCCTCACATTGTCTCATGTATCACTTATTCAGCCCAGGGGAGGGTGTTATAGACTGCCACTTTAAAAAAATAGTTCAAATGACACGCAGAAGAGAAGAGAGAGGTTAAAGTCAAGCCCTAATTAAGCTGCATTCAGTCATGCTCTATTTAACCAGCGTAAACAAAAATGCTGTGGCCTTCTTATTTAGTGTGCAACGCAATATCATTAAAACCAACAACATCAAAAAAGTTTACAATATGCTACGTGACCAAAGACAATCACAGCATTCTATAATGACGATATTTTTATCTGAAACTAAGTTGCAAGGACAGGCCTCTTAGATAATGGTGCTGGTGTAATTGTTGCAGTGGGAGTTTTTAAGGGAGTTTTTTAGCATTTCACTGGTCAGTCTTTTCCAGTACCTATTTAAATAACAATGTTTTTTGTTTCTGCTTGATTTAAGTTTGAAAATAATATTGCTCGGATAGACTAGTAAATGTCACAGTGATAGTTTTGGCAGTTTGTTAAAAAGGAAAGCCCTGGTCACTTTTTTCAATATTTGTTTATTTGTTTTGAACACTCCAGGTAAAGTCACTTTTTCATTACAGCACAGAGAGATACAGAGTGAATAAGACTATGTGTGTGTGTGTGTGTGTCTATGAAAGCAGCTCAGCCATCAGTGCCTATTTCAACAGTGCTAAGCAAACAGGCGCAGGTTAATGTACCCTGACAAACACACTGCCAGCACACCAGCCTCTGCGTATCACATTTACACTGCATTTTTTCTGCATAATCACAGTGGACAGACCTGATCTCTGTCAGCTTAACATTGTCCAGGTTATCACAGCTTGTAAAGGATTTATCTGATTCAGCATTTATCACAAAAAATTCCCATATGTTGAATGAATTGTGTTTTTGAATTAAAAATGTGGTAGATTTCGACATTTGCACACACACAAATGTTTAACAAACAAGCAAGTGAACATACCAAGAGACAGGCAGAAATACATCTTACCCAATATTTGTTCAATATAACACAGGTTAACAGCTCAGAGAATTAATGGCTTATCAATTTAAAAGCACTGTAAAATAATTGGACATGCCACACAATGCACTGTCGGCAGTTGCAGTTACAAGATCCTATGTTCAAATTGACACCTGATTTCCCTCGTGAACGCCAGCACGTCAACAAGGCTTTACATATATTGATTACTCTATAAACTAGTGTCATTTAAGATTGCTTTGCCACTATAGCGGAGTAGAGGACATCAGGATTTTAAGAAATGCACAGACACAAACACATGCAAAGTCTACCGTCTCAGCAAGAGAAGTGTCTAGAATACTGTAATGAATGCTTATGATTGACAGAATAACTGTCAATGGCCAAATGGCCAAGCTGTTTTGGCCAACATTGAGCTATACACCGAGCTCTCTAAGCTATTAAGTACTTTGTAGACTGTCTCTGTTGTTAAGCACATTCCTGAAATTTAAGCAATGAATAACATTTTTCATCTGTGTATATTCTTATAATGGTGTGTCAAATCTAGCTTAGCAGCAAAATCAATGAAGATGAAATCAATGTCAGCCAAGGTCTCTTGCATTTTGTTTCACACTCATGGAATGTGTTTATTAGTACAGAATTGTGATGGATTGCTAGATCATCCATCTTTATGTGACACTTTACATGATTTTACAAAAGGATGTGAAGTGATGTATCACCTTTTCAGTTTTATTTAGAACGTTTTTGTCTTTGAAGCATCAAAAGTGTATGTATGCATTCTTGGCCATGCATTTTGTTATAGCCTAAGCATTACGAACACTGTGAATTTTGTATGTATGCCTTTGTAAGCAAACTGCTTTAAGATGTTCCTGTCTTAAGCTATAGATGCCCTAAAGCCCATGACAGATTTGGCTGCCTACAGTACACTTTTCCAACCCAATAACATTCGTATGTCTCTTCCTACATTTCTCTTTCACTCACTCTCCCCTCAAAATCCGCCTTTTCACACCCCCCACACCAATCTCCAATTTGCTGTGGTGCTCTCTTGCCTGCCTCCTGCTGTGTTGGAGGCAGCCTATGATTTGCCACAGGCAGAAAGTGCGCTGACCAGGCAATGAAACTCGCCACTATCTCTCTTCCAAAATGCCTCAGCCCTGGAACCAAGGGATTTACATTAATGTCCTACTGAGATGACAGTCAAAGGCTAATGCTATATATCACAACAGAAGCTGGAGAGATAAAGGGGGAGAGGGTATACTATGAGAAATGGGTTGAGAAATGCAGGACAATGTGGCACTCATCAAGCAAGCAAATAACATTTTGTAAAGAAACTAAATGTTATACTTGAGGTACTACATTTATTTGGATTCTAACTTTTTGTGTGGTTTGATGGGGTTTGTTTGCTGCTGAATTACTAAGAAATACAGAAAATAATAGGGAAATATTTTATATTTTGAACCAATATAATTTGTGATGAAAACCATTTTAGGTTATTACTTTAAAGATGTCCAATGTTAGTGAGCAATCATCCATCTTAGAAAATGTTCAGCAAATGAAGTATCTTCATGTGGATTATTTTTTCTTAGGGGAAATTATCCATGTTTTCCTCTGCTGTGGCCTTACTACTTATTATTATTCCTCTGCTGTTAGCGTCCAACAGTATTGGAACTTCTAGTATCTTAAGCCAGTCACCTCTTTCCTTAACTCTCTAAAAATATTTAAATCTATGAAGTATAGTTTTAAATCTATGTAGTCTGTACAGTCAGATTTAGAAAGTTTTGTAAGTTTGGTTGTGGTTGTTTATCAAATAAACTCGTAAATAAACTTGTAGTTTAAGGTGAACACTGTTGGCTATTAAAGTATTAAAAATGTTATAATCCTGTCATTGACCGGACATGTTAAACTAGCCATCAACAGTGTAGCTGTGCTAACATTCACAGCATGAATTTGATTGGACAAGCTGCATTCCGAGAGGTCACTGTGCTTGTCTGTGTTTTTGTGGTGTTCCAAACCAGAGAAATGTGAGCGGTGTAGAGTTGGAGAGGCTTAAGATGAGGAGTTTGCTTAAGTGTGGAGCGGGTTATTAAAAGTGTATCTCGCAAATGAAAGTGGAACAGAGAGCGGATTGTGTGATTTTGCCTGCAGCAAAGAGCGGGTTTTAGAAGCCAGATTGTTTGTGTTTTCTCTTGCCCTAGAATTGTTCTCTGTTCTAAGCAGGGTTTCTTTTACCTGTGACTGGGGGTGGGAACTGGATAACCTGGCTACTGTTGGGGGTGAATAGTTAAGCAATGTTACACGTACAATCGTGCTGCTGTGCTGAATATCAGTATGGTTGTGATCACCTGCGGCACTCAACGCATGGATTGTATGTTTGTGCATATATAATGTATAATGTGTAATATTTGTACACACACAATTTTCCTCATGCTAGCAGGCAGCTTTTGGAACCGTATGAATGATATAGCTGCAGAAACATGTACTGAGAAGTTTAGGATCTTCATTACCGGAGTGAGTGTAAAGAAAAGCCCAATAGCACAGTCGTTAAGACATTTTATTGAATTTTTGTTTTAATAACAGCTGTGATCTCTGTATGCTGATAGTGTGC
>JAZGTK010016075.1:0-12899 GCA_036877625.1 Ambastaia sidthimunki
AAGACAAGAGACAGTAACAAAAGAACAGAGCAGGAAACAACAACAATACGAAAGATTTCCGTATAAATAAGCAAAACAACATAACTAACCCAGCCAATAGTAAACATTTGTATTGTTGTACACTTTCATTTCTTATGCTACACAAAACACAAACTTATATTTCTGGACTAAAACAAGCACAGATATATATATAGATCTGCCACTCCAGACGTCTGTATGACATATTTTTACTGTTAATCAGCAGACATTCAACAGAGGTGTTTAAAGTGTAGAGACAGACAACTCATTTCAGACAGAGAGACAGATGGCTCATTTCCCACAGAAAGACTTCTTGTTTCAGATAGACAGACAGCTCATTTTAGACAGTTTGAAGGCATGAGGGACAGCAGCTGTCCAAATAAAAAGTCTATTTAAGAAGAAAAAAATACATGTGAGCAAAAGGAAAAAAATTACACATTTATGTAAGATAAATTTAACTTAGAAAATTCAGTGAATGTTGTAATTTGATTTGATTGGACGATAGATGTTCCAAGCTGTAAAATAGGCATATACACACACAACTGTGACATTACAACCTCACATCAACTGAATGTCATGACTCTGCCCCAGTCCTATTGGCTAATGGGAATATTTATCCAAACCCCACAATTTTACATTTCCATATTCTTTGAGACATGCAAATCACAGATCTACAGTGTATTTATGCATATCATGTTCACAATCCAAAATTCAATGGGCATGACCTTTAAATATCTAAAAAGATTGACCAAATCTATAGCTCTGAGGTAAAAACCACAGTTGAAATCATCATAGGTCAAGATTGTGATCGGCTTCCACAGCAAAGGAACATTGTGAAAGGCTATTCACACACTGAGAAACCGGCTAATATATTCTCCAAATAACAGAGGCAGGTGAAAGTTAGCTCTTCATAAAGCAAAAGTTCAACCTTTAATTCTGTTTTGTCAAAAGGCTACAGCGATGAGAGCGCCGTTAATTCTAAGATATGTGATTTGGCTGTCTAGAAGTCACACAGAAACCGGTTTCAAATGAATTAAAATGGAGATGAAGTGTTTTTTATGAATACTGGCGGGTGGCTGGCAGTTGAGGTCACGCTTCCCTGCTATTCTTTTTGAATGAGCTTGTGGCAGTACGACACAGTCGGATATTATTCGTTCCTTTCCATAATTAAAAAAAAGAACGGCTTGTATTACTCACAACCCTTTGCCAGCAAATTGGCCAGACGTATAAAGCAAAGGTTTCTTTCAAAACTACTTAGCCACCTTCTGAAATAATCCAGCCACAGTGTGTTCAAAGCAAAACTGTAATTTCTGGTAAATGATGACATTAATTTTTCAGACAATGAACCTGCACCTCATTAAGGTGACATGAAATGAGCCAATACAGTCCTGTTGACATTTATAGGTAGTAGTCCAGAGCACAAAAAGCTTACTATTTACACTTACAAGATACTGAAATATTTTGTTGTGGAAACATCCTCAGTAAAGCTAGAAACAAACCTATACCTGTATGCTTTGCCAACGCATTGCAGGTCTTGATGTAAGTACTGTCAAGGTGGGGGTGTAATTTCTGTGCAACTAACATAACCAAATAGAATGCAAAAAAGAGAGACTTTTAAATTTTATTTAAAAAAAATATATATATATATATATATATATATATATATATTTAACACCCCCTCATCACCCCCCCACCCTTTGTAAAGATCTGTTGCCTGTGAGTAGAAAGTTAGAGAATTAATTAACAGTATTAATGT
This sequence comes from Ambastaia sidthimunki, assembly GCA_036877625.1. Lineage (NCBI taxonomy): Eukaryota > Metazoa > Chordata > Actinopteri > Cypriniformes > Botiidae > Ambastaia > Ambastaia sidthimunki. The sequence goes on from JAZGTK010016075.1 coordinate 1,775, forward strand.
GCATTAAAGTGGCTGTGTTCAGTGTTACTGAAGTGAAGTTATGCATATTACACATTAAACATAGTTTCAGTTTGTTGTCAGGCTTTTAACTTTCCATCCCGCAATATTAAGACAACTTTGAACATTTATCATCAAATCCTAACAGATGAATCACTGTTGGAAAGCAGAAATATCACTATGATTATCAAATAAGCATTAGGGGCTTAGACTAATATACCATTCAGCATATATAGGCTTGATTCATTTATATAACAGCACAATGCCACATTTCATACAATGGCAGACATGCTATCAATAAAATGGCTCCACAATATTTCATCACTGCTTTGCATTTCAGCTTCATAAAATACCAAAAAATACAGTCTGAGGAGATGCACAGAATACAAATGAGTTATATCCAAACTTATAGACAGGGTTCGGCCCACGAAATGAAATCAGTGAAAGATGAGATCCGAAGTTTCAAGGAAATACTCGAGAGGGACAGGAAATAAACCCTCAAGCAATCAATCTTTCCAAGTTTCTACACAAGCAAAAACTTCCTGCCATTTATGGCTATGGCAGTAACCCATTTAATTCAATTATAAAAATGCATTAAAAAGATATTACGGCGGGGACAGAGTTTAATGAGGCGTGTTTACTTGAGGATATTGTTTATAATGAGCAGTTGTTGGGTTTAGGCCTATAGTTAGAACAGGACATACGAGTAAACAGACATAGATGAGGGAAAACTCTGATGAATACGGAGGAAGAAGCACTGTGTGGTCTCTCTTTTAATTTAACAGGAAAGAAAAATAAAGCGGGTTAAGTGTTAATGCACACAGCTTTGCGTAAACCTCGGGCTATATGTCTGAGAAGAAAGAGTCATTATATATCTGAGCTATCGGAAATAGTGTCTGTCTTAACTAGATACAAGTAAAAAACTGCATTAACTAAAGAACAGCATGAAAATTATGACTAATTCTGATGATGTCACACAGATATTGCATTTATAAGAGATACAAAGTTGTATATAACAAGATATCAAAGCAAAGAATGTTTCTTGTGGAGCAAGTAAGCACAAGCACACATTAAAAGCAAAACATGTCAAATAAAGAAGTTTAAATGTTTTAAATGATAAACCTGTTCAAAATGGCCGAAAGTATTTGGACACTTTTTGGTTGTCAAACGTCTAGAGTTATATGATGAACTACACCTATGATTATTTTGCTTTGACATTAGTTTACATAAAAATCACATCTACACTTGTTGGATAAAATAAATTTAAAAAATTTAATTTAATTTACTAGTTTCTATTCTATAAGTGTCCAAATACTTTATGGGTTCACTGTACATACTGTACAAACACTTACCGTCAGAACTCTGTACAACTGTCAAGACGAAAACCAGGCCGCAGAGAGCCAAAGATCTCCATTCTGAACATCCCATCCTAGCTTTGACAGGACTGGATGCTTTCCACATATTTGGGTCGTAATCACTGTAGTCACAACAATCCGGGAAAGTCACTGTCACAGATAACCATCATTCCCCTCCAAGCCTGCAAGAAAACCACAGCAGACTGTCAATGCTCAGTAGTCGATGAAAACCTCCTCAGGCATGTAGACTTCCTCTGTTAAACTTTTGCAGTCTCTCTCGCCTGAGGTACCACCTCAGGATTTTTGTTTGTTAGTAGAAATGGACGACAAATTCACATAATTCACGCAATTCACATAATTCCAGGAGCAGAAACTCTTGCGGAAGGTGACTGACTTGAGACACTACCTCTCACACTTCACTGCTTATCTGACCCTCTCCTCCCAAACCTGTTCTTCAACCATCCTGTTCCGAAGAGAAACTGGTTTGTTTGGTTTCAGACTGTCCACTGAAGCCTGAAGCACATATCCTCTGCCTTAAAGCCAAAGATGAGTTGGTCCAATACAATATCTCATCTTTAAAATGTTTTTCTTCTTTGCATGTTTACACCCTCCATAAAACACAGCCAAAGCCTCATGGGAGACATCGTCACTCCAGTAACGAGCCACTTAGGAGCCCATTAAAAACAGTGTGTGCATCCCCATAGTTTGTTGAAGATACACTAAATATATCTCACCACCCTTGAATACATCATTGCATTACAAGGCATTTCCCCATGTCTGGTGCAAAAAAGTCTTGGAATGTTTCTTTTGAAGGAATGTTAGTAGAAACATTGAAAACAAAGGCAATGCCTGAATTAAATGCAACTAGGATGTAAGTCTCTTGAACTATAAAAGAGCAGCTTCAAAGAGCTAGTAGTAATCTACTAGGTGTGTTTATGGGGTCAGAAAATGTGATTAAGAAAACATTAGTGCCCCACTTAACATGAATGTACACAAGGAAAGACTGAAAATTGGGTGTGGAACCATTAGCATTAGCAAAACAACAACACAACACAACACAGGGAAACATGTAGCATCACTTGTGCTTAAAAACTTTTGAAATTCAAAACTTTTGATTTTGAATTTCAGTTCAGTTGTCTTTCACCTAAAATTATCTTTGCTTGTTTGAGTTTTACTTAGGTAAAAATATATGTAATAAGGAGGCTTGTGAAGAAGCAATGGTGGTTCACAACAAGTTACCTGTGAAAAAAATAAATGCATAAAGGGTGAAGGTTGATCTCCTACATAGTCAAAGGGTGTTCGACTAAATCAACGACAACAGCTTCGTACTTTCATATCACTGCCTCACGCTGTGAGCGGTTAACATGCTGATCAGTCTCCAGAAGTGGAGTTGGGAACGAAGGCGGTGCGCCTGACTCCCCAACTCCTCATTAAACGTGTCGAGGTCTCTCCTCTCCACAGGAGGCCTTATCTCCCTAAGCTGAGGCAAAGACTGCCGATCAACACCTGTTAAGAGCTTCAAACAAATACTGCTGCTCCAACACCGACACAACACAGCAGGGGGACTGTTGTCGCTGTTCTGCGTTTTGTGTTCAGGAATCAAATTAAAAACTCTAATCATGACAAATTAAGATGGGTAGCATTCATCTACAAAGGATTCAGACAGAGACGTTTGATCCCCTCACGTCCTTCGATTAAAGAGCAGACCGGACTGCTGTTTTATATCGAAAGAATTGCAGAATTCATTGCTAATAAACTAAACAACAACCAGGTGTATACCCTGAAGCTCATGGCTACGGAAACTAAACAGAGATCTAAGTTATGCTTCTCATATCAGATATCAACTTTGTTCCAGATGTTTCTTCCAAAATTCTTTAGGAGATATACAGTGAAAGAAACAGATGAAATAATTGCTGACACAATAAGAGTACCGAGCGATATAATTTATGTAAATAGCACAACTCCAATAATTCAGTCTTGGACGAATTTAACAAAAATGTTTCAGTTTACATTCCAAATCTCTCACTTTGATTGCAGACTTTGGTATGTTGGCAAATCTGTGCACAGTTTGAGACACTGAAACATTGTTAAGATATCCTCTGAAGCTCTGAGAACACATGTGAGTTTACCAGGATCTCCATATGCACTTCATGTAATCTCACTGCTGTCCAGGAGAAACAATTGAGATATTAAAACGTCTCCTTTGTTATTTTTCCTTCCCTATGGATAAGGATTGTGATCGATAGAAAGGTCTGGACCCGAAAGGCTTTTTCACAGCTGTGTACATCTGCTCCAGCAGACCAACAGCACTCAGGGTTCCTCCACACAACAGTTGATGGAAATAAAAGAGGAACTGTTAAAGAACATTCCTGTTCTCTGAGTGAGAGGAAAGCCATTCAAATCAGGGCTGAAAGGCCAGTTTGACATGTTAATGTAGAAACATAGAAACAAAGGGCAGATGTGTAATTATGCAGCCGTCTTTCCCCCGAGCAGCAGTGAGACCTACAGGAGAATAAAGGAGGGGCCGTCCATTCAGAGGGGTGGGTGCAGGAATAATGCACAAGAAGGGAGGCCGGGGGAGGTGGGAGGGTGTTTACAAAGTTTACAATGCAAGATTGACAGCTTGCAAGTCTCGCTTGACCTCTGAATTAACCCCCAAGCTTTCAATGAACTACAAAAAGGGCTGTGAGATTGATGCTCAAAGAATATGACAAGTGTATAAAAAATGGACCCATAAACACGGACACAAACTCCCACAACGCTGCTCGTACACACCACGTCAGGACAAAGCAGACAAACTGACAAGCTAACTATTCATAATACACCATTAGCAATGCACACCATCACAGAGATTTGACCGTGAAGGGTTTGTTTGCGATGTTTTCATATCTGCGCTGAAATATCAGGTCAGCGATCAGATGGCGGTGTCCCATTGAGCCAGAAATGCTAGAGGAAATCAATCAGCCATCCAGGGGTGGGTCAGTTAATGCACAACAATACATGAGTCATCCAGAACGAGGCCCCATCTGATTCCACTGTCACTGTTCACCTTTGCCATCCGGACGTTGCTGATTTCAAACTTCTCAAAATCAAACAATGCGAAAACGTATTGATGCGACTAGATGTGATGGATACGTTAGGGTCACATGGATGCACACTGAGAAATTAATCAGAGCATGGGGAAAACATGACATACCAAATAAAAAAAAAGCCTTCTGGTTTGATGTGTTTTTCATTATTGTATTTTAAGTTTTTATTATTTCTTTATTGTTTAGTTTGGGTTTGTTGCATGCAAATATGGTAGTGACCTGTTGTTTTTAGATTTTTTTTAGATATCTTTTGTATTTCAATTTTATTTGGATTTTGTATTTGGTTGTTGTATGTTGTGGTAATTATTTAGATTTTTTGACAATAAATAAAATAATCTCTGACAAGCTTGAATATTACCTCTTTAAATAAATCATTTACAATTATTTCAATTAATTTTACTGACGCATTTAACAAACAAAACATTATCATGTGGTTGAAAAAAACATTCTTAAAAATCAATTTTAGGTTGCTAACATTGCATAAATAAATGAACAAACGTAATTTCTGTCATCATATGGACATCAAAGGCCAAACAAACAAACAATTCGAAACTCTCCATATGCTACTCTAACATTACATGATAGTACAAACCAAATCTACATGGACATGGTAAGCAAATCCAAATCAAATCAGACAGCAGTCTTGCTTTGTTCAGAGGGACTTCCACTGGTTTTAATGGCATTTTAGTGCATTATTTCAAAGGAGAGTCTTTAACCCTTGTAAACCGAGCCAGTTTACAACCAACCGCTATTGCAAAGTTATCAGTTTAACTGGCCATTTAGCTCACAAGTTGCTGCACTCTTTGTAAGATCTGCAAAAGCTGGCTAACTGCACAAATGAAAGAGTGTAGATTCAGCATAAAGCCATATATAAGAATCTGAGTGCTGATAAAATACTGCATTTACTCACAGTGAATCACATGTCAGTCCTTTTAACTTCTTTTTATTTTCTCTTAAAGAAGATTCATCAGTCAGAGCAATCAAGGTTTGTATATAAATCTGCCAAACAAGCATGCAACAGAACACAGCCATCTGAAAGGCAAAAAGCATTACAGAATTTCTACAAAGCAAAGCTTTTCAAAACGCCTGCCTGAATTCTGTGGAAGTTGCTAGAAATAGCTGCTCTTTAGTACAGATTACCCAGCACCATGTTCATATTCTACAGTAAGGGGGTATTTTACATATTTCTTCATTATTATGATACACAGCTTTCTTACTCCGGACAAAAATGACACACACACCGGCGTAATAACGTGTGGAACGCATCAGAAATCCTATTAAAATGGCACAGTGTCTCACAGAGATGATTATAATACAACTCAGCTGCTATGAGTAAGTAACTTTTAATATGGTCTCACAAATTGTTAACAGCGATTTTGATGTTTTAGTGGACAAGGAGTGGATTATCTAAAAATGAAATGTAAAAAAAATATAATTTCCATTTACTGATAGCAGCAAATTCCTCCTTTAAGGTTGTGCACGATAAGGAAGATTCTGTCCCGTCGTGTTTTCCTGAGGTTCCTGCGTTTAACGGTAATGGAGTGACATTAATACAGGAAGATGTATAAGAAGGTCAAAAAAATTCGGCAGACCACCATTTTACAGGTATTTTACGCGGATACCTGCCAATCAGTAAGAAAAGTCCTTGACACTCTGCGTTTCCCCTTCAGGTGTGACGCGGGATGGCAAAAAGACTTCCTTTGGCAGGAAAAATGCAGCACTTACTATGTCTTTGCATTAGAAGGGCCCATAAAAGGGGAGCGAATGGGGGCATAGCATCTCTAAAGCACGATAAAAAAGTCATGCAAGAGGTCATGAAATATCCGGAAAGGGAAACAGGGAGAGGAAGAATGGGGTTTGCACAGTCTTTCAGACAGAACTATTGCAGCCTCATCATCTCAGTTTCAAAAAAATGCATCAATTTTTCATTCCCTCAAAAGCAATGAAAGCACTGTTGCTGTCAAAATGGCGCAAAAGCACGGGTGAAAATGCGTGCATGTGTGTGCGTGCATGTAAGCGTGTGAGTACATGAGAGACAGTTACAAGCATGGTCTGTCATTTAGAGTTATCTGTTATGATATATTTAAACCCTGACTGCACCCAAGAGCTAAAAAAAACTGTTGTCAACATGAAAGACCTGCACAACCTGTATTATATACATAAAAAGAACATATTTCCAAAAATAGACTAAAATGTTTTTTGTATTAGTGTATTAGTCTAGAAATGTATTAGTCTAACTGCTCTCTGTATGATAGGTGATTTGAGGACATGGTGACATCAGCAAAAAATAAAAGTTGCTTCAGAGAGGGAGAAAACAAATTTATTTTGGTTTTTCCTTTTTTTAATTTTTTTTTTTACTTTGCAGTTAGCTGCACTGTTGAATTATACATAATAGGACCAGAATTAAGAGGCATAGTTCACTCATCATTTACTTACATTCATAGCTGTATGATTTTTTCTTTCTCTGCTTAACACTGAACAAGTTATTTATAGTGAAATTATAGAGGTATAGAAGTATAGCAGTATGGAGGTATAGTACTATAGAAGTATAGTACTATAGTCATAAAGAAGTATAGTAGTTTTAGCTGCTCATGTACAATAAAAATGAATTATGACTATGAAGCAAGATTTTTAATTAACAATTTTGTCTATTCTTAAAACGTTATCCTATTCAGGAGAAAGTAAATGGATGAAATATCCCTTTAAGAAAGTAAAATGGTCAATTTTTTGCCATTTGGTTATTGAACAGCATTTTGTTCACAGACGCGCACACATAGACAGCACCTCTCAGACAAGCAGTTGTATGAGTGTAACGCCTCCTCTGTCCCTCTATTAAGCACCAGATCATCAATTATTCAGCACCATCRTGGGCCATTATTCAACAGGATGATTAATTTTTAAGATGGCAGAAGGGAACACAAAACATAAAGTGAGGGGCATTAAAAGAACCTCTTGAATGGGTGACATTAAGAGCTGGATCGCACAGAAAACCAATGATTGATTTGGGTGGGTTGATTGATTGATTTCAAAGAGAGGCAATAGTTTGGAGATGATTCGAGCTGTGGCAGTTCACACGCTAGCAGAGATGGTCCAGTATTCAGCCACAACCCACAAACTCATTTACAAACCTTTTTATTACTGGCCATTTACTTAATTTAAACATGTTTAAATGTAAAACTGGAATGTTGTAATATTTTGATTGTTTTATTTCTTTGCAAAAATCGAACTTAAAGGCTAAAAGAAGTCTCTGGCTCTTAGCAGGCACGCTGTTGTGAGGCTCAGAACAAGCTCAACAGTAAATCGTTTAAAATCGGCAGGCAGATAAAGAAGGCGGAGTTTTTTCCCGGGGAGAAATCAGCTGTCAGGTCTAAATCTCTACTGACAACGCAACCAGCAGTTAAAGCCTCATGCTAAACCTGATGCTACGATATTGACCTTTTTCAAAGACACAATCAAAACTCCAAGGCCACTAATTTCTAGAGTTCAAATGCGTGCTTGTTTTTGCATATGAAATAATACCCTGATGTGCGACCAAATCTGCACGGCTTTCGTGCTACAATTTCATCAAAAAATTGTGACAGTAATGTTTTATGTCTATACACATGTATAAATAATCTGTATGTACATTATTTATGCTACATATCACTTTTTGTTTTCTTTAAACTAATGTGTCCATAAAAGTCAGTGGACACACAGCCTGTTGAAGCCATGCCTCACTGGAAGCCTGTGACAAATTGTTTTACCTTTGGTTTCAGTGAAGTAAAGATTGATGTTCATTGGACAACAGAACTCTAAACATGTCATTGTGGGTCCCACCTGGACACTCTGACTCACTGGCAGATTGCAAGAGCATCATTAGGGCCATTTGCATTAGAAAAAGGATCTAATTGTGTGTTAGACTTTAGGATTTCAATCATTTTATTTTTGCCCTGTCTGGCTCTCCATATTAATGACTGTAGGAGCCCTCAAATTGGCGGGACTTTGCAACAAAGAGCCAATCATTAAAGCGGTGACAAACATGACATAAGTTTATCGTATAGCGCATAGTGTGGAACTCATTGCCTTACTTTATTCCATCTGTAAATATTGTACAAATGCATTTTTGAGCTTATTATTTTGGTTAAAATCACTATTTAGTACTAATTAAGAACATAATTGAGAAAATAAGTATTTCAGTATGCATTTAGCCATTGATAAGTGACATGTGCTAAATGCTTGTTGATTATTTTTGCCAATGTCTGTTGAATTTGAAATTATAAACTTGGTCGTCAAGGGTTCTTTTGACTTGCTGCTTCATGTGTCTTCATTCGAGGTTATGTGCAAGAGCGGTGGGTTTATTTTGTTAGAGAAAGTAAAAGTAAACAGCAAAGAAAATTACCTTATTTTTACACCGTCACCTCACACCAGCTCAGCATAACAGTCGGGTGTTCAGTGAAGTGTCCCTGTGGGTCCTCCCTACCTCCACTACCATTTCTGTGGTTAAACCAGACAAACTATTGGCCTTGCATCTAATTAAACCCTAGCCCTATATTTTATACATATACATATTTCAGTCAGTTGCAGAGTCACACATTGACAGCAGTGACGCAAAACAGTAAATAGTTTAGTTTTGCAATTACAATACATCAGGAAAAAGTATTGTAGCATTGAAAAACACTTTGCCTTTAAAGAAAATATTTTTGATTTCAGAGCCACTAAATGGGACAAAATATTGTCAAAAACAGGAGCCACAACCCCATTCCTGGCCTGTCAGATGTCTTGTATTTGTTTGTGTGTTCATTTAGCAGGGATCTCTCATTCTGATCTGTTTAGACTCAAGACTCCAGAGAAGAGAGCCAGGAGAGATCTGCCTGGATCGTTACCCTCATTTACATGTGTTAACTAACACTGTCAGCAGTAGAACTGAGACACAGCTGTCCCTACACCAGATTGACACCGAACCCATTTGACCTCATACACTTCATAAACTTTCAGGGGAAGTTCATGGTCTAAATTTCAATTCTAGACATTCCAGACCAAAAGCAGAATAGGCCAATTCACTCTTTAAGGGGTGGTCAGTTAACCAACTCAAAGCCTGAACATTGACAATGTTCAATACTGAACACTGGATGTAGTTCATAAAAAACAAAATAATTTGATCATAGTTTCCACCAAAATATCTTCTGCAATTAAACTTGGTGTCTATCATAGACACCCTCATAAACAAAAAAATCAACTGACAAACTGACAAAAAATGCTAACATATTATTATAAACAGTATAATATTACATAATAATAATAAAAAGGTTGTTATATAATCTAAAAACATGCCACATGGCTACATTTACTGAAACTATTACTGAAATTAATAAGTCAAAAATAGTATTTGAAAGCAAATAAGTCACTGTTACATTATTTTCTAACAATGACATTTTTGTGGAAACTGGTCACTATGGTCACTAGCTTTGGGGTTGTTTGTTATCTTAGCAAAAATGGAAGCTAGTTAGAAGTTTTAAAAGATAATGTAAACAACAGATATAATAGTTATGTTAAAATGGCAGAAGAGCACAGCGGTTGTACAGTCTCAGCATGGTTTGTATGCTGTATTAGCCTGACTGAACGCATCTTCATCGCCTCACGCTCCTTCAACACTAAAAAGCCAATGTGTAACTCTGGGCAGCTATCACGCAGATAGCGTGTGACATAGTACGATACCGTGTTTTCCTTCAGTTTTCTTCCTGTTTGTACTGTAATAAATATATGATAGGATTGGGAACAGTAGTTGATTCTAAACCATTTGCGAAATGTCCTGAGGAAAGGTTTGCAGAAGCGATGCAGAAGGGCTTTTCAACCTCATTCTGTTAATTTACAATTTGACTGTTACAAATTCACTGCCATAGAGGTGTTACGTTGTCTATATTGGAACTGTCGAAGGAAAATGTTCAAATACGGGGCAGAGTCGTCTTTCTTGCTTGCAGAGAATAACAAGAAACGGTCTAATATAATGACAGACATTCAAAACCAGCAGGAGACGAGCTGCTTCTGAGCTCATTTCAGCTGAATGATGTTTTGTTCATAAAAAGGCGAGCGATTCTTCTAAATTTCTGTATCTGTACATTGATGTGGTCTAAGCAACAATATTCTTCAGAAATGAGATGGGATGCTCGGGGAGGCGGCTATACTCAGTGGTGCACTGGGCCCCAAAGATGTGATATTGATGGGTCTCTTGTCACATAACTTTTTCTATGGCTTTTTATGGCTTTTCAAACGGCTGCTGGAGCCGGAATGCTTCTGGGAGCAGTGTCATAAAAAATGACCAGCATCCAGGGAAACAACCTCACAACAACGGATGCACAACCTGTCCAAAAATCAAAGCCTGCTGTGTCCGGAGGTATCTGGATGATATAAATAGATTATCAGCTTTTTAACTTCCTACCAACTTTTCAACTGCTTCTCCTTTCTTTCCATGTTTTTTATCTTTCTCGGCCCTACGTCTTCTTGGGCTCTGGTATGTTGTGAAGATCTCTGTCATTCAGTGTAATTTTCCACAATCTGAGTCCAGAGCAGCACATCACGAGCGCACTCGGGGATGACAGCGCGACTGTCTGAAAGCAGGGATCAATTCGGGAAGCACACTTCACATTGAGGTTTAAAATAACAAGGAGTGCTTCCCTCTGATCAGAGCTTAGGTTAAGCTTTAGTAAA
>JAZGTK010016076.1:0-12899 GCA_036877625.1 Ambastaia sidthimunki
AACACAGAAGGAGGTACCAAACTGTACTTAAGTGTATCCTCTATGTTTACTTTCATTCAAAAGTTTAAATGTATGATGCTTATGATCTTAAAACCGCTAAATCACTTAAAATACATATATATTCTTTTTAATGAATAAGTTGGATCAGACACAGGTCTAGAAAACGCAGCCAACAAGCCGCCAGCATACACGGAAATTCCTTCAATGCAATGTCGACACCTTATGTGTGTTTTAAAAGAATGGCAGAAGTGTGCGAAGCTTTTTATAAAGGCAAGAGTGGCTACGTTAAAAAAAATCGAAAATACATTAAAAAGTTTATATTTAATAATTATTTAATTTATTTATTAAGCTTTAAGTGTTATTTATTTGTACGAGACGAGAATTACTAATACATGACGAAGTTTGCAAACTTTTGACTGGTAGTGTAGCTCATGAATCATGTTGTTACATTTGCTACTTGACCGAGTTGATGGATTTGTGACACACAACGCATGTAATGGTGAGTCTATTTTTGACGCATCAGTTGATCGCAGAGGTGAGCCAAAAGGGCGCACCATCAAACGCTTTAGCTTTCACTTGACCTTAACACTCAAGGGCGACATATAGTGTAATAGTCAACTTGTTGATTTATTCACAAAGAAAACATGGTAAAATAAATAAAAGTGACACTTATTTTGCCTTAAACACAGTCCCACAACGGCAACGTCTACTTGGTAAACAACATCGGTTGCAACGTGCTCTTCTTCCGCTCTTTCATGCATTAATCGCATTGTGCTCATAGCAGACCAGTAAGTCTACTTACCAAAATCCAAAAATTGTTTGATTGACATCGGTGAGGGTGAGAACCGTGAATAATACTCAATTTTGTGCGTGACATCTTTCAATAAAAAGTGGAACAGTTTCATAATGATGCAAAGTCTTTTGCCCAGCGTCCATAAAGCTCAGATCCGACGCCCACCTCTGACGTGCTGGTGTGACACAGTTTTAGCAGATATTACGCAAAACTGTATATCGTATTTCTGTCATTTCAAATACATCAGCTTCCAATTCGTCGCTATGGTTACATTTACTGTTTTTGTTTTATCACATGTGATATCGTGGGATTATCTAATCCCAGACACGTGACATGACAGGATCAATTGTGATACTGTTGTAGTGAACTGTATGTCTGACATTCAACCGTTCTACAACCGTTCTACAACTATTTCTACAGTATTTCTGCAGCACACAGGTTACATTTCTACACGAATAAACAACTCGACAATCCTGGAAAGTACTCATATACTTGCTCATATACTGCTAATGTAGCAGGCAATTTTTTGTTCTTGACATTAAAGTTCACCATAATCAGCCGTACCAAAATACATTAAAACTATTTTCCTTTTATCTTATATTTCTCACGTTATTCAAATAGTTTTATTTTGTATTTCTTTCGTGTCGTACTTTTTGTGTATCTTTCTTATCCTTTGGTATTCCTAAGTAAACTTATTTGTTCTGCCAAGCCTGTATCCATCCCTTTGCTTTGTCATGTATTGCGAAATTATTAAGGTTTAGGGAGGTGCTATAAAAGTAAAATATATTATCACGTGGTGTGAGACTTTTGAACATGTACAGTACAAAATGTACAGTTTTGAGAATAGATCAAAAGACATGAGACATTCACAGCAAGAGATTCCACAAGTTATCAAGTGAAGAAACAGATTTAAATTTAGCTTTATAAATTATTTAAATGCATTAATAATACGTGTAGTGCATGCCAGTGTAATTATTCTGGCATTACATTTATTCGTGTTTTAATTGACTGAATATCCAGAGTAAAACTGAAAGAAAAAACAAAGGTGTTATTTTAGGAATAAGTGTTTACATTAGTTTCGCCCGTGATCTCGCGTTAAGCTTGAGGTTTTGTAATAAGCACAATGTCTCCATCTATAGGATCAACCCGGAATTACCATTAAACTTTTAGGTAAACTTTCTACAATTAATTAGACTCTACAGATTTAATAAATAAATATTTATCCTATTATCTTATACTTTATTACATATAATCAGTTCTTTAAATGAATGTCTGTAAAGTAGAACGTATTATTCACGGATGTGTGCTAACCTAAATGTGTTAACCACAACTGATCTGAAACTTTAGCGAGTTCATAAAACCAGTTTTGCCTGACAGCCAAAGACAGCCCGGGCATGCTTTCCAAAGGTATAGAAACTAGTCATGTCAGAGCATATTGTACAGGAAAGCAAAGAGACAAACACAGCAATGAGTATTAGGCTTGAAGCATTTTTATTTGGGTTATTGTTTGGGTGATGTGATAATATATTAGGTTAACTCGTGGTTAAAAGCTATTTGTGGGAAGCCTTATGGTTGCTTACATGTTAAACAGCTCGGAAGCACAATATAATGCTCCAATCTGTCATCAAAGATGAAAAGTTTTGCATTTTATTTCAGTCTATAGCAGAAAGAAAAGACAATGTAATGTTTTAGGAGCATGTAGGTTGGGAAATACACCAGTTTATTTATGGATAGGTGGGTAAAGCCTATTTAAGCTATATTAGAGGGCACGAAGATATTTTGTTTTTATTATTTTTCCATGTTTATTTATTTTTAGTCAAGTTTAGTAATTTAAAGGAAAATATTTAACAAGTATTTATAAATGCCTGGCTTTGTGTTATGTGTGTATTTTGAATTCGATTGTATACATAAATATTCGTTTTCTTTAGATGTCTTTAGGCAATTGTAGGTCACACATACAGTGGGGACAAGTTAAATAGTTTCCCAAAGTTGGTACTTGTTTTGCATTGCAGTAGAGGCATTGAGAGAGAGAGAGAGAGAGAGAGAGAGAGAGAGAGAGAGAGAGAGACAGAGAGAATCACTGCACGGCCACACAGAGCATAACAGACGCGACACGCATGAAGAACTTCCATAGCCGGGGCGACATCGAGGGGGGGCTGTCACGTTCCGGGTGGTTACAGATCGCGCTGGGGTGTTGTTTAGCGAGCCACCCGTACCATTTCCCCGTGTTTTCCACGAAGGAAAGGAGGTGAAAACTACCCGTCGCCATTTTTTGGAAGTGACTGACTGGGAGTGGAGAGTTAGCAGTAAGCTGGCTAGATTTTAAGGGCCCCGGCTGATGTAGTTTCTATACCCTGTGAGTCATCACTGTCAACCCGGACGGCTGGGATACTGTAAATACACCGACTCTTCTTCGCCATACGAGCTGTCAGAGGCCCGAAGGAATAAACAAGACGAGATTTTGTTTACACATTTCTCCTGTATTCACACAAACTGTTCCACCCAGGATAGCTGGTGTGGGCTGTATTAGCCACATTAGCAGGACATTAGAGGGTTTCTCCTGAAGTCCCTACAAACCTGGCCCGGTGGACGGGTAAGCTCGACTACACCCTTAAATCAGCGCTTATCTGTTCATATCAGGACCGCACCGATGTCTTATCACAGCCGCGTCGTTTAGTCGTCGTATTAACTTGGCTAATGTTCCGCTCAGTTCTCAGCTAGCACAGATCGATCTTATGTGGTTATAATATGGCTTAAGTAGGCTGTGCTCGACAACTTTTGCTTGAAAATCGTGTGAATTTAAACCATTTGCTATTGAAATGCCTGTTGTCACTAATGTTGATTTCTGCTTCTGGGTTGCAAATGTAGTGTTATTTGTTCTCACGTGCAGTGTTGTCATAAACATGCTTTATAATGATGCCTTATTTGTAAAATGACTTTGACAGCCTTAAAACTGAGTATAGAATAAGTCTATGGTAATATATAGCCAACTAGCCAAATGTTTGAACTTGGACATTTTATGAAGTGCATTGAAAGATTGAAGTAAGAGTTGAAAACGTGATGAATTTATGAATTATGCACATTTATTTTAAGGCATATACATTTGACAAGCCATTTAATTGAATCTTATAAAAGAAGACCAGCGATCAACGTTGTTTAATACGAAAATGTTCAGTGTCGCATATTATTGCAACGACACTCCCTCCCTGTTTTACTGTACCAACAGTGGGCTTTGAGAAATGTTTTGTGGGACTGTGTGCAGAATATTGTTCTTGTTATATAAAATAACTGATAGTAATAATATTATTTAAAGCAAACAGTTGGTTTATAGAGCTGGGCATTCCGTTGTTGTACAGTGCATTGAGTGACGTGCGCCGCATTCCTCATCTCACTGTGTTGATATTGCGTAACACACTGGACTGGCCAGCAGCCCTTGCACAGCCCTGTACTCTACTTATACCTATTTAAAGCATCGCTTGTGATCTCCATACGGCCTAGGAACAATACTCTTTGCTTATTATTATACCCCTAACCCCCTTACCCCCATTTAATACATCGCTATCAACCAGCACCGTCTCGGAGATGGAAAAAGCTCAGTCTGGATATTGATCGTCTATTAAGAGCTGTTAAAGGTAATGGCGATGCGCCTCCAGTTCGCAGTGAATGTGGAGCTATCGGTGTGTGTATATGATATTTGATTTGGTTGTATCAGATGGTCAGTGAATTATTTGCATGTTAAAATGTCTCGATGTATTGTACATAGTGATCGATAAACGTTTGCTGTTGTTTGTTTTGTTCCCATGCATGCGGTTGTTTTTATTCACGCTGTGATTGTTTTATAATGCGTGCAACGTTACTGCTAAAGTTGCGTGCTGTCCTTGTTGCATAACGCGTTTTAAGAACACATTTAGTGTTTATGCAGTTTACAGTATTTTTCCTTGTTGTTTACCTTTGTAATACATTGGCTCATGAATTCTGTCACATCATTTCAGATCTCCCTTCCAGGTGTAGTTTTGCGCTGTAATTATTACATGTGAACAATTGTTATATTTGTATTTCTGGTTGTTATAGTGACCCTGAGGTAAAGCTGGTATTTATGATGTTTATTATAGCAATAAAAATGAAGCGCATCTCATATTATAGCAGAACCCCAAAACACTGTGGGTAAATGTTCATAAGGCATAATAAGAATAGCAAAACCACATTATATATTTTTGTCATGTAAAGTTTTACCAAATACAACCAATTTAATCCCTCTCTGAAGAAGTATAGCAATTAATGTTATTTCCATTAATATTTTAATGGTCTTAGTAGGCAGTCAGCCAGCCTATAGTTTTTGCAGTGGCATAAGTAAGCAACAGCAATTCATTTCTCTGGATCATCCTTTATAAATTGCTCTTTGTTTGGCTTTGAGCAACTCCTGTTCATCAGTTCTTCTTTTATTGGCTTTGATGGAAGATGACTGTGTGTTGTTGTCTGCAACAGCCATTTCACAACGTTGTATTTTTCTTGACAAAATGTACCATTCTCTTTTGCCCTGTAGTCTTTGTACAATTTCTCTTTTCACAGTCATGGAGACAGTCTGTTTATTAGGCTTAATTTTCCTCATTATCTTTGAAATCCTACTTGTAATGAGAACTAAAGTCAATGCTTTGGTAAATATATCAGTATACACAGTTATTTATTTTGTATCAAACAGAATGCTGACTGCATTTTAAGTCAGATCTACATATTTGCAGTACTGTTTCTATAGACATGTACATTTATTAATTTCTTATACATTTTTAAATTAGCATTACCTGGAAATCGAACCCACAACCTTTGCGCTGAAAATGCAATACTCTACCAGTTGAAGTACAGGAACACAAGCAGACAAATCTAATACTTTAATACAGTGACTACAAGCTTGTCAGTCTTTTATGAGAAAATATGAGCTTGCCCTGTATTTTGTTCTGTATTTGATTGTGTATAATTGGTCTCTAAGCTCTTGTCCACACACTGTAGATTAGTGTAGCTGGGAAATACACAGATTGTGTGAATTTGATTAGTGTGTGAGAATGTCACCTTTACGGAATTAAACTGGACACCTGCACCAGGAAGGAACCTTCTGTCATGAGAACAGTTTAACGGCAGAGATGTTGATCAATAAAAGAGGCTTCCAGTGAAGGACATTCATGCTTTTTTACACAAACAAACCAGAAAGAACACGTCTGATGTTGTCTGGTATCGTTTTGACTTCAGCACACAGCTAAACTACAGTGTTGTTTCTTCACACGGGTTGTTGATAATAATTTAAACAAAATTGCTTATTATATATATTGTTATAAGTATATATTGTAAGACTGTGGACAGACAGTGCAATAGAAGCAGTTTTCTGAATTTAACCTGTAAATCCATTGCTACCTGTATGCTATATTGTTTCTCAGGGCACACAAAATGGGAATTGTTGAAGAATGTACACGCTTCTCTTTTCCAAACAACAACAACAATAGTTCATAGTGATTTGGCTGTCAATGCAAATGTTTAATTTGTTGAAATATACAAATATTAAACTGGAGCTTGACAGCTTGTACTGTATGGAAAGGCTTTAAAAAGATTCTGCATATTTTTTTTTGTGCCTTTTACTGTAAAATGACATTTGTGCCTTTTACAGTAAATTGAAATACGATTGAGTACATGTTAAAGTGAAATGTTCCTTTAAGGAAACATTTCATTTAGGAATGTATAAGATCACCTGAAATACCTCGGATATTTAAAATGCTTCTACAAGTTAAATGTCAGTGGCTCACAGAAATGCCAAATAATTCACCTAAAGTTACCTTTATTTTGACTTTTTTTATTTTGACAGCTTAGCCATTCTTTTAGATTATAATATAATTTATTGTTTTGTTTGGTTAGAGTTGGTTTTCAGAGAAGCCAGAAGAAAACTTTAGTTATGAAATAGTTTAAAAGGGTGTTTTCATAGTATTTCATAACTCCCTGGAACAAAAAATGAATGCTGATTGTATCATTTAGCAATTTGTTCATTTCACTCTTTGGAAATCTGATATGTGTCAGCCACTGATGCTTTTGGTGTTGAATCGCGCATGGAACTCAAGGTAGGCTAGATGTCGGATAATCTCGGACATCTCCGCAGCTATTGAGTCACAGTATGTTTGCAACCGTCAGTCTGCATTCATGTAGCGTGACCTCAGGCCTCCTGATGACATGTTTCAATAAAAGAAAAGCTATTTTTAGCTGGGTTGTTATTTTCAAAATTTCAGAAATCTGCAGAAAGTTTTATCTGTCTCGTTTCTAACCAAATGTCCTGGTAGCTATGCGTGAGAAGTTAACAGTAGGTTCTGACAACTATGGTGTGAAATCCTTGGAGGGGTTAGGACCCGGCAAATTCTACTCCACATCCACAGTGATTATTAGAGATGAAGAACCAACAGTTCTTAAAGAAAAAGACTGTCTCAGACTGTCTTGCTGAGCTTCTGTCACTTACCAGCCTGTAGTACAATGC
The DNA here is from genome assembly GCA_036877625.1 of Ambastaia sidthimunki. Lineage (NCBI taxonomy): Eukaryota > Metazoa > Chordata > Actinopteri > Cypriniformes > Botiidae > Ambastaia > Ambastaia sidthimunki. Next base: position 7,299 of record JAZGTK010016076.1, read on the forward strand.
AATGTTGCTTAAGCAAGACATGATTTAGATAAAGCCAGATTTAAGTGGTACAGACTGCTAGTTAACTACAGTTAATATGTATTTTGTTTCAGTACAGTTAATAAGCATTGATATAGTTGTTCCTGCTTAGCTTTACAGAATGCAGTTATTTTACTGCTAACCAACTTACAACCACACAACTAAAAGTGTTCTTAACAATATATTGTGTTCCTGCTTATGACCTTATACAGTTTTTTCCAATTTAGAACTTGTCTGAAATGCAATTTTCCAAATTATCCAGTGTTTAGGAGTTTATTACAGACATCTGTATTCTGTTTATTACTGACATTATTATAAGTAAATAGTGAAGACAGTGATAATTATAATGTTAGTTCTTTGCAAAGTCGGGTTACAAACAGTGCAGAGTGTGAAGATCAATATTCCATTAGAAGTATTCTCCGTTGCACAGCAGTATTCCCTGCGGGTTTATGAATGCTGAGCTGTTTTCTGTTCGGTCCCAAAGGAGCTAAATAGTAATTCAGCAATTTTTCTCAAAGGTTCCCATTATCTGTACAGAATAGGCTGATAGTGTCATGTGTTTCTGAAAAATGTTTAATGAACTGAATTAATCAATGCAGTCAACACAGTTAATTAGTCTTACTCAGCCGATGTCTTACACACTTTGAGATGACATTGTGTCCTTAAGGGCTAGTTGGTGTTATCCTGAAAAAGTCAATACTTTCTAAAGCTTGGTTTTTTTTTTTTGTGAATCACACAACATGATGCTTAAAAAAAACTCACCAAAAGTTACTTTATCTAATACTCTTGAATCCTCTAGTTGTCTCACATTATGATATATTACTGAAGGCTCTGTGCTCATCATAAAATCAGTGTTCTGGCTCTCAAAGATACCTTTAGCCTTTACAGCTCTTCTGTAAGGAGAAAGAAATAAAATAAAAGACTGTGTTGAGCGTCACCCTCCTCAGTCTGTCTTGTGACTTTTGCTTCCCTTCTGTGCTATCACATGTCTGAGAGAATCGGCATTAGTTGCTTTCTCGAGCGCTTCAAAAGAAGGACTAGGTCTGTTGTGTGCAGTCTTTTCAGACTAACGCAGCTGCTTAACACTACAGTGGTGATAAAGGGTTGTGAGAAGGTCACTGAACCACAATGAACCCTGTGAAATATCTTTCAGTGTAGTCCCTCCAAAGTCTTTTCCCCTAAACATCTTATGGAATTTTCTTTCCTCACTATTGTTGCCTTTGGCCTGATCGCTGGTGGTATTTGGACACAATAATTCTGTAAAGATGACTCTGAAAAGATCAATACATATGTAATATTAATACAATTGACTTGGCACCCATTTATTGATTATTAACCTTTAGGTTAAGCCCCTTTTTTCAAGTGATCTGGACTAGAAACATTGACTCCACACTGACCCATTAAACCTCAAAGTTTACTCGAATCAAGAACGGATAATGTCACGGGCTGAGACTGATATAATATTGTTAGCATTGATAATGTTGAATGCAGCGCATACAGTTAAAATCTCGTTCCAATGTATGTTTAGTTGAATCAGTGTTTTGTTAATCCTAGCATCCATTCATCTCTTTGGTTCTAATAGTTTGTGAATACGCCCACAGTGTCGGCTGGGCACGTTGCTTCAATTCCCTTCAAACCTGAATGAGCCAAAAGAAATGAATGCAGAAGAACAGGTCAATGAAAGTGAGAGAGTGTGAGCAGTCTTATGTTTTTACACCTTACAGACAATGCTGAGATCACAGAGTTTAGTGGCTGATTGTCTATATTTATATTGGTGACTATCCAGTAGGTTCAAGGAGCGTTTGTGGGGTGTTGCAGTGTATTGGATTCATATTTGGGCTGGCAACCAAAATAAATCATTTTTTGGCATTCCGTCTTGCATTCACACAGAAGGCTTAGAATTGTCAGACATCCTTTACGGCTTATAATGTTGCATAAAGCAGATCTATGGAGTCTGTTTATTGTCATTTGTATTAGCATTGATGTATTTATTTCTTCAGGTTTCTATGCGTACGCTGCCCACCTCCGGCAGATGAGTAACCCGCGGGGCTTGACGTGTCGCAGTCGCACGGCCAGATAGTCCCCTGCGAGTGCGGCGTGTCCCCCGGCTCGCAGCATGCCCTCCACCAGCCGGGCAGGGAGCCTGAAGGACCCCGAAATTGCAGAGCTCTTCTTCAAGGAGGACCCTGAGAAGCTCTTCACAGACCTCCGTGAGATTGGTCATGGAAGCTTCGGTGCTGTTTATTTTGTACGTGTTCCATTTATCATCTGTTTTTAGATGTTAGAAGGTCTGAATTATAACTAGTCCTAATTAGCTAATGGTGCATTCACACTGGTAGCAATTCAGTTTGAGTCTCTTTGCTGTTGGTTGCTAGTTTCTACTCAGTTGTAGTATTCAGCTGAATCTGGTGACTGCTCACGGGTTTGGTGAATAAATTGCCATATATCTTCGTATCCTGCTTAGGCTCGGGATGTGCGGACTGCAGAGGTGGTGGCCATCAAGAAGATGTCCTACAGTGGAAAACAATCCAATGAGGTCAGTTGTCCGGCATTAAACATGGAACTTAGTTTGTTGTGGATTTTAACTCACCGTCAGAGTGTATATGCCTTTCTTCATTTGTACACAATAATAATAGCCTGGCTCTTCCCAGCTTTGTAATGGCTTTGAGTAGCACCTGCGTTTTGGAAGCACCATCGAGCGCATCCTTTCATCATGACAGAGAGTTAATAAATGTCTTTTGAAGCAAAATGATAATCTAAAACTATTAAACTATCAATATGTCACATATCCATGTAAACACTAAATTCAATTAAAGCAGCATGTCAATAACTTTGAATGTCATTGGTTCTTGTGTCTCGTGATGAAACACGCATATGAATATTAATGCAAGAACTAATAGGATATAAATGTGCTTAAAAAACATATGCAACTCATATACACTGAGGATGGCTTTAGGGTGAGTAAATTATGGGATAATGTAATCTTTATTAGTGATCTGTTCCTTTAAGAGTAAAAAAAACACATAAAATACAATCATAGCAGCTCTTTTGTGGGCTGCCCTGTAACTTTTCAGATTCACAATCAGCAGTGTAGTTTTAACATAATTACAGGCAATCCAATCGCAAAAGATTAGCTCACATTTCACCCACAATAACTTCAATATCAAACCTTACACAAAATCATGAAGCAAAATTAGATTCAGTTGCTGCAGTCACATTTAGCATCTTGTGTAACGCGTCAGGTTGAAGCAGAGCCATTCATAGTTTAGTTGGTGGCAGTTTTTCCCTAGTCATTTCAGATTAGGGGTAATCAGATTACACATAATCTCCATACAAAGGATGCGGTTAGCAGCGCCTTTCTGTTTTTAGGTGCTGTGTTAGTGAGTGACATAACCAGTTTGTTCGTTTACATTAGTGGACAGTAATCTAATGCATAAATGTGGTCATTCATAGTATTTACTCTTCTTAGAAGCTGTGGTTAATGTACAATGTAATGAACAGTATATATTTCAAAATTGGTATATATATTGGTATATAATACAGTATATATTTCAGAAATTCTGTTTCTTAGAAATGGCAGGACATTATTAAGGAAGTCAAGTTCCTCCAGAGAATACGACACCCAAACAGCATAGAATATAAAGGATGCTACCTGCGGGAACACACAGCATGGGTAAGAAATCTGTGTCCAAGATGAATCTGTCACTCAGTCCCTCTTTTCTGCATGAACACAATAATTATAACCTGTTGGTTTACCTTTTTATTAAATATGGGCAAACTGATTCTTTTTTCCTTTTTAGCTTGTCATGGAGTACTGTTTGGGTTCAGCCTCTGACCTTCTTGAAGGCAAGATACTGAACACTTGTATTAGAAAACTGTATAAATATGTTCTCCACATTATGGGCCAGTGCTCATAACTTGATTTGCTCTTATTTTATTTTATATTAAAGTAACTATTAGGCTTAAGAACTATTAAGTTCTTACATTGGTTTGGTGAGCAGATACTCTGTGTTGTTTTTGCTCAGTTCACAAGAAGCCCCTTCAGGAAGTTGAGATTGCAGCAATTACCCATGGTGCTTTGCAGGGCCTTGCATACCTTCATTCCCATAACATGATTCACAGGTTAGTGGCTTTTTTAATGTTCTGTCAATGTGTGTGCATTTAGTAATGAATGATTTTTGTGACTTTCGGTTCTGTTATTGGTTCAGTCCACTGCTGATGTGGATGAAACACAGTTCTAAAAAACATTTTGTGCACTGCTGAGTTGTGCAGTTGTGCACTTGTAGTTGAATGTGGTAAGAGAAACACTAGGTGCCACAGAATTTATTTATTTGATTGAAGAATTTATTTTTGCTGTAAGACTTAGAATTATGTTATCCCCGTTGGTTACACACAAGACATAACTTTACACTGCCTGTAGATATCAGAAGAAAACGATATCTATCCTTGACTATTTTTTGTATATCTATTTTTTCTCCACTCAGGGATATCAAAGCTGGGAACATCCTGCTAACCGAGCCAGGACAGGTCAAACTGGCAGATTTTGGTTCTGCCTCCATCGCATCTCCAGCAAACTCCTTTGTGGGAACACCATACTGGTGAGCACTGTGATTGCCAGTGTAATACAGACTCCATTCACACAGCCTGGTGCATCACTAATACATCTTAATCCTGTTTTTCTCAGGATGGCTCCTGAGGTGATATTAGCCATGGATGAGGGACAGTACGAGGGGAAGGTTGACGTCTGGTCTCTTGGGATCACCTGCATTGAATTAGGTGACCGATGCACAATTGTTGCTTGTCGTAAATTGAAAGTGTCTTTAATGTTGTGAAAGCCTGTCTCACTTTTCTCTCTCCCTGGTGCTGTAGCGGAAAGAAAGCCTCCTCTTTTTAACATGAACGCGATGAGTGCCTTATACCATATAGCACAGAATGAGAGTCCCACACTGCAGTCAAGTGAATGGTGAGTCCTGGTGCTTTAAAGATGGGTTAAGATAGCTAACTAGTTATTTGGTGGATTAATGAAGTTAACTTATATCTTGTTATATAAGATATAAATATCTTGTTTATCCTAAAAATTTGTTGGTGGTCCACTATAAGGGCTAAACTTCATAATGTGATGTAGATTCCTCACGTGTACATAAAGAAGCATTCCTCAATAATTAAGTTAATTAACTTGCTGTGTTGTTTTTTTTCCTCAGGACGGAATATTTTAGGAATTTTGTCGACTCTTGCCTTCAGAAAATTCCTCAGGACAGACCACACTCTGAGGATCTGCTGCAGGTGTTTTCTTAAATTAAACTTTTAAGAGTCTCTTCATCTTTTGATATTCATCACAATCCAATAACTTCAATAACGTCTTGTGTTCTGCACACTCTTTTAAAACCGTAGCATGCCTTCGTCCTGAGAGAGAGGCCCGAATCTGTTCTGATGGACCTGATTTTGCGGACAAAAGATGCAGTTCGAGAACTGGACAACCTGCAGTACCGCAAGATGAAGAAGATTCTTTTGCAGGAGGCCCACAATGGGCCGACCACAGAGACCCAGGAGGGAGATGAGGTCAGATCTCAAAGCTTACTTATA
>JAZGTK010016077.1:0-12898 GCA_036877625.1 Ambastaia sidthimunki
TCTGGATGTCTCGGAAGAACCAGAAGGTGAAGATGCACATGGACAGACAGATGATGGAGATCACCATTCCCAGCTGAGTGATCCTCGTCAGAACATTATAGTGTGCCATCAGCTGCACGAAACACAACCCAAACAGACAATACATTAAAAACATCTGCTTTACTCTCTTGTACTATTGTTTACATAAGCAGAAGCAATTTGTGAATTACACTGCAAACAAACTAACAGTTTAAACACACCAGATTATTCCTCACAATTCTGAATAACAAGTTTAGGCCTTTTGATCAAAATGTTTTAAGGTTATGAAAAACACAATTGGTAGTGGTCATAATGCTTCTGACTTCATACATACAGTTAAAGGAACAGTATTTAATTTTTGGCACTGGAGGTCGCACACTGAAAACAATAAGGCATAGTTTGATGATGCTGTGAGGGAATGATGGGGATTGTCATTTTCACCTCCACCGCTGATGAAAATCAATTTGATGAGACTCACAAATCACGGTAATGGACAAGATAATGAAGTAACGTTTTATAATCATTCCTTTGACCACGATTATTTCATTCCAATAAATTTGCACAAGTAAAGTAATGTTTAATGCTAAATTACTACTCACACATGTCACTTTATTTGTCAGATTAAATGGTGGGGTAACGCAGCTCAGTTTTGCTTGTTCTAAACAATCATAGTAAAAGTGCATTTGAGTGAATAACTGTGGTTCATGTCAACTGGACACTAAAACTACTACTTTTTTCATGAGACTTACTATGTTGCCATAGTTTCTACTGGAAACTGAGGATAACACATAATTACAAATATTACAATTTTTTCTAGATTTAAACATTGTTGGAAACATTTAGGATAATGTAAGTACGCAAGTTAGCAAAATATATAAGACAGCGCTAGTTTTGAATATTTAATGCATTAATAGCACATATTGTCCCTTTATGTAAAAAAATGTAAAATTATTTTTAAGAATCAACTGTTTGGAGATGACACTTGGTTTGATATTTTGTTATAACAGAACAACATACTTTTTAAAAGTGATTTCTGTGCCCAAATATTTTAAGGCGACCAGCAAGGTTTTTTGAAAGTAGACCAGCAGTGATAGAGAAGCACTGACTTACATTGGCCCGAGCAGAAGACATTAGAATAGCGAAGTGTGTCAGGTGATTACAGGAACAGGAAGTGTGAGTGGCGTTAACATGAATACGTTTACACCCGTCCAAACTCCAGCGTCCCGTCATGCTCTGGGAATACTCCCAAAATGCACATTTTGTCTCATCATGGGCAGCATCTATCTCCTGAACAAAAGAGTGAAGCTCTGTCAGTGCTGACTGGATGACTTTTACAGCCACATTATCGATTGAAGAAGAAAATAGAAATGATAAAACGAAAAGTGTTTATGTGAAAGTGATTATGGGTAATTAAGGTCTGTACCTCTGTGTGTTTGAGAGTGAAGGTCACATTGTTCAGTGGGAATGTCTTTGTGTTACTGATGGCTGCTGCTATTACGGCTGAATTCACTGTGATTTCACCCGCTGCGGTGTATCGAGAGTAATCGACCACACCCGGATCATCTTTGGGCTTCAGAAGATCCCCGATACTGTTGTAGACAAGAAAAACAATAGATGTGCTTCCTATAATAGACACAGAGGAGAAACAGAAACACTCATCATAAGTCATATGGTTGATTTGACATCACTTTGACAAATATTACTAGAAAGAAATGTACAAACCGTTATTATGTTTGTCTTTTGTGTACTTAGATGAAAGTGAAATAGAGTTTCCTTGTATGGTGGCTGAAACAGGCTGCTTGGGTGCTCGATGTGGTTCAAACGTGTATAGTTTCATTTCTAGAAATAATATAAGACAAAGAGTAAAAGCACTTTTTCAAAAGTCGAAAGTCAAGCTCAGCTTCTAAAAACCAAGTTTGCAGTAAAACACATTTTTATAGTGTATCTAATAGTGTTTCTTTTATGAAGGTGATCTAAAGCCTCAAAGGTCTCACCTACGTCACCGGCGTCCACCTGCATCTGCGCTGTGTGTGTGTAACCTGAAGACAGGGCGAGCGTCTGCTTCTCTACTGTGTGAAGGAGTGTGGTGAGGTAATGCTTCCTCAGATCCTGATGGATCTTCTCCCACTCCACCTTCTCATCTCTCTCAACCAAATTATTCACACTGAACACCAAATCCTGCCATACAAACATGCAGTTGATTCAGTAAAGAGCATATGACTGTAATAGCAGGTAATATGTTTATCAATAACAGCAGTTATTAATTGACATTATAAGTCATATTCAGATACTCATATATTCAGCTTCTTTTAAGTGTTACAAAAGAACGTTGGAATGACCAGATTTTTAGGTGAACTATCACTGTAAATTGTTTTAATTAAAAAGTAATAGGGTTTTACATGTTACAATTAAATATTTAAAAATGCTGCTTAATGCTAAAACGTTTTTATTGGGAATAACAGACTAAAATGTAAGAGTGAAAAATGACTAAAAATACTCTATTCTCAACTATGAAATCAGGTATGATGCCAGCGTCACCCCTCTTTTGTGGGATATGAAACAACCACAAGCTTGGAAGAATGTAAGGGTGAGTGAATAATGTCAGAATGTTTCTTTTTGGTAGAACTATTCCTCTACTGGATATAACAGAGCAGTTCGATTTTTCAGGCTTAATAAAACTGACAGCTATGTTTCATCATTTCCCAAATGCAGGATGACATATCAATTACCGTGATGGTTTCATTCATGTGCTCCTCAGGATGTACTCGCTCATCTCCAGCGCTCAGGTCAGGGCTGGCCATGGCCTTAATATATGATATGAGCAGAACTGGAGAGAGATCAGCTGATGTTTGATGTCTTATCTCCTTCAGGCGTTCTGGAGTTGACAGATTAATCATCTACAGCCCGGAGAGAGAAACAGAGCTTTAATATCCCCTCAAAGAGAGCATAAATGACAGCTTTTGAAATATTATCCACCCCTGCTAAAAATAATAGGCTGGTTAAACTGGTTAAACTTGCTGGTCTTAGCTGGTTTAAAATGGTCTAGCTGGTCAGCCAGATTGGCAGAGCTGGTGTCAAAGTTTGTGGCTACCTCTGCTACTCAAAGCAGCTGACAAAAGCAGTGTTCAGAATTTCTAAAGTCATTAAAGTGACCAAAGTTTGGGCTGTTTTTGAAAGGATGATGGGAAAATAGAATAACAATGGAAAACACAACAATATGCTTGTCATATGTGCCAATAATCAGGTGCCATTAATCAACAGCCTATATGTATCATTGTGGTGTATTGCCACACTCATACAAAGTAATTAGCACAATAATTCTGATTTTAGTAGTTAATTTAGTATGAATAGTAGTAGTTTAGTATGAATTCAATGAAAACTATTTTTTAACCAGCTCCCAGCAAACAAAGGAAAAGGCCTTCAAATCAGATAATTTTCTGGCGTCTGTTTACAAAGTAGCGGCACATCTGCATCTGTACCACCAGAGGGCGTCATTCTCTTATAATAAAATAAAAGGGGTTATAGCTCACTTAATAGATCGACGAAAATAAAGAGCAGCTGTGTGTTAATTACTTCAATTATTTTTTTTACCTTTTATGTGATTTAAATTTTGACAGATATTTTATAATATTTGATAATATATCTAAATAAATAAATGTATATTTATTTATACATAACAATGATATAAACGTATAACAATTTAAATATTTCGTTTTATATTTGTTTGTATTATGTTTTTATTTTATGTTATTTATATATTTATATAATTGATGATTGTAGTGCCTAAATTATATACGTGTGTGTTCCTGCATGGCGTCTCTCTCACACCATTCCTGAAATATTGATGGAGCATTTCCTGAAACATTCTGTTCATCCGGACAGTCATATGACAGAATTCATATAACTAAAGCCCATGGCAGCTGTTTCCTGACCAGAGCTGTTCTCAGCAAGGTGAGAGGAAAAACATCTGAGAGGTAAGTGACTCAGCCTGAGCTGTGAGATTTCCAGGCATCACCAGTCTACTGCTATTGGCCTTGCAATTTCTGTTGGCCAAAAACAACCTATAACCTTGTACATTGTTTCTGTTATATATATTGTTTTGTGTTTCATAATGCTTTACTCTTCAAACTTTGCTCTTTCAAACTTTGCTCTATACTCTTCAAGGCAACAATGTGTTTTTAATAGCAGGTTCATTGTTACGACTTACCCAAGGCATTTGTCCTGCTGTTGTGTCCAATGTGTGGACAAATATTTTTTTATCTTTCTTTTTCTATCTTTAAAATATAGCCATACATGGAAAAGTGATGTAAGAAGTATTATTAGGCACAAATCCCTTTATTTTACATCATGTAGACTATAAACTATATAAAATGTTCCCACATTGTTTTAGTTTATTTAGTTTATTTAAATGTTTACTAGCACATTTCACTTCTTTAGCATTTTAATTATTTTTTCTTTAAAAAATTGTGTAATTTAATGGCAAACATTTGGTGAGAGATTGTTTAAGTTAGGTGATGTGACTCACTGTTTGCAGTGTGTTGTTAAGAGTCTCTGTCATACACATCTGGTCCTGGTGGCAGTGGCTCTTTGGGTTTTCTGACAGATCACACAAAATAAAAGTATACAAAGAAAATACATATTACTTATATGGCAAGTTAAAAATACATTTTATTAAGAAAAGGGATAGTTCACCAAAAATGACAATTCTGTCATCTCACACGCTGTGAGTAAACTGACAGTTTTCAGTTTTGGGTGAACTATCACTTTAAATGGCTTTTTCAATATTTTTCCTTTTTGCCCTTCCTCCTTTGTGTTTGGCAATTTGTTTTTCTGTAAATATTGTAATAATATCACTAAAGCACTTTAGTTTAGTTAGTTAGTTTAGTTGGCACAGTTCACACACACTTGTAAATAATAAATCACTATATTTGAACTGCAGTTTGGCGTTTCTGAAATGAATTGCCTAGCACACAAAAATCCTATATAATAGCCATTTTAATGGTTACATACCTATCTTACTCTGACTGTCTGGGGTCAAAAGTACATACAAGCACATGTAAGTTCAGTATCTAGTGTGCACAGAGAGAATCTCGACTCTTCTCACCTGTGCATTCTGTCCCTGTTGAAGGCTTGAACCAAGGCCCGGCTGAGGAAATATATCCTCTCATACATGAACAGATGAAGGAACCGTCTGTGTTGTGACATTTAGAGAAGGGTCCACATCTACCCGCATCTGTACACTCATCAATATCTGCAAGTCAAATACACACATTTATCTGAAACATTTTTAAACTTTGCTTTAATGAAAGCAGGCTCACGAGCTGGCATGAACTCTACAGGTTTGAGTGAAACCTGATGATCCACTTTCATTTAAAGACCATTGTGCCTCAAACTGAAACCAAAATGTCCAAAATTTGTTTGTGTTGGATAGTGACTCAAAAATAGTGAAAAACTAACTTTTTTTTAAATCCTAAAATGTTCAGTTCAGTTTCCTGGTTTAAATGAAAATAATCATTTTAATGTGACCTCAAACATTTTCACTTGATGAGTCAATACATATAAGGTAAAAATGACTAAGCAGAGCTTGACATGAATGTCTTTATTCATTTTCTGTGGTACCTTTGCAATGGGTTCCATCATTAGTCTGAAATTGTTGTGGTCCGTTTGAAGTGAATCCAGACACACAAGTACAGTAATAACTTCCAACAATGTTGGTGCAATTGGCGTTTGAACCACATATTCCTGTGACATTCACACACTCATTATCATCTGTGAGGGGTGAGAAACACACACATACACAAGAATCAACCCTATGATTGCACCTGATAAAACAACAAGTGTAATAAAAATGTCTGTTATTGTAATCAATTCTGTAATGTGTAGCTTGTCTGCCCCTCATTCTAAAAAACATTTTGCAAGAAAAATCTAAGTAAATCAAAAGTAAATCAAAAAGTATACACAATTATAAAACAAATTTAAACTACATAATGGGTATTATGTAATGTATTTTGGTTTAATTTTAAATGATATGAAAATGTATTTGTAGAAACAAATGTTGTGATACTGGTTTATAACTTTACAGTTCATACATAAATATGTACATACCTACATTGTTAATGTAATTATATGTTTCAAGTAACCTAAACAATGTGATTTATTGTGGTAACACCTAAAATAACACAAACCTATTCAAGTACATGTTTATTAACCTTTTTTAAATATGCTTTAGAGAAACACAAAAATGTACTTTCTTCTCTAAACCCCCTCAGAATAAAATCTTAGTATTAAGGGTGTTTTACTTTACGATAAGAGTTCCATTCCAGAGCCCCTATAAGTCGACTGAATCTTTCCTTGCAACTGATCTGCATGTTTATCTTGATAATTCTGCTTGATATTGACCTTACACACGCAGCTACATTACACCAAGGACTGCTACATTAATTATTCAAGAATTGGCAATCTCTTCTATTTGAGTTTGTTAAAACTAATGTGAACCCTGTTAACACTTGCTGTTACACAAACAACAAAGTGCACCGAAGTGCATTTAGCATGTTGGTTTAACGTAATCAAAATTAAAGGCAAACCGTGGCAGTTGTTGATTCCATCACCAGTGAAGCCTTGTTTGCAGAAGCACCCGTGTTTGGAGTCGTTTAATTTTGCGTCATTACAGACTGCATCTTGGTGACAGGACTGGCAATTAAAGAAACTGCACGGATCCAGCACGCTTGAAAGGCAGGCTTAATAAAAATCATATAGATTTAAAACAGAATGAACAAAGTTCATTTAAACAATTCTCATAGTTTCTATGAAGATCAATATCTTTACATAAATTACAATTCTGTTGTGTACAGTACCTACTGTAAATTCTCACGTAGCATAAATAAATATAAAAAATTAGACATGTTCATAGAATGTCATTTTTGCTTTAGGTCTTCTCAACATAAACAACTCTCATCATGATTTATTAATGAACATGATTAATTAAGGAACATAATTAAGAACAGACTTACGCAAAAGACTAAAATTAATTTTAAGAATCTAAACACATCTAAACAGTTACAATAACAGTCCAGACATCACACAGCCGGAGGTATGAACTGATCAAAGTGACTTACCAGCTAAAAGCAGGACTTTCATTGGAGAACGGAGGAAAAACTCCATTTCTGAGCCGAGACTGGAATGTCTTTAAGCACTAAGCAAATGTCTATGTGACGCACGGCATTTCCTTATGTCACTTCCTGTTTCTCTAATCCTGGCCCTTCCTGTCCGAGGCCTCAATTAGAAACACTGTGAGGGACAATGCTGCTCATCTTGTCCAGCACAAAACAAAACTATACAAACAAAACTGACAGTAGAGCCCAAATGTTTAAGACCAATAGAGAAAGTAATTCTGTTTAGTATTTATCTAACTAATGCAATTTTCTATTATGAAATTACCAGCATAACAGTTTGAATGTAAAGTTGAATTGAATTTCTGACATGAACTTGGGAAGTTTTGTTATGTCCTTTTTATCTTAATGGTCTGATCATCATTTTATCTCAGCATGAGTCAAGATTCAAGTAGCATTGTTTGAATCAACAGAAGAAAAGAAATCTGATCTTTTGCAAGAGTCAATGTTACAAGACAATGTCTCAGAAATAGTGCAGATCAGGTCAAACTTTTCTTTTTTTATTAAAATCCTAAACTTTAATTGAAGAAAAAAAATTCCAGTTGTTTAATGTGGTTCTAGACTTTTAGAGCCCACTGTACATTTATAACATCTTTCACTGGAGGTCTTATTTACACAAGCTTTTATTTATACAAACTAACACATGATACTTGTGTCTCAGAGTCTGGTTTCTTTGTGCCACACTTATAATTACCTCATGATGTCATTGAACTGTTATTGTTTATAGTCTTGGGTTACAAAATGGGTCACGTATCTTACAGCCAAAAGCTTTATTCCATGACGTTTCTATCAACAGAGTCTAGGTATCAGAGTTGGGTGGGGAGCTATATTTACCCACAGGCTTCTTTGTTCCAGACGTCTGCAAGAAATGTGTGCTTGAAGATAAGAAACAGAGCTACTCTGAGTCTGGACAGGTCGGACCACAACACCCACTTGAATATTCTAGACTCTCCAAATCTAACAAGGAAAACTGGAGGCAAACTCCATTAACTCTTCAGTTTGACCATTTCTTTAACCTTTTTTTCCCCACATATAAACTATTTTAAAAATGGCTTCACATGAGAAAATCTGACAAATATTGGAAGTTAAGTGTTGTCAAACATTTGGAAAGGAAAATCTAAATGGAAAATAAACTAAAAACAAGGCAAAAACGTTTTATGGCTATACAGAAGGCTATGTCAGAAACACAGATCTCTCAGTGTTTGGGGTCTGACTGTAACTTTTATTTCTGTGTAACCCATTACAGCAAGATGGAGGGTGCGGCTCCTTCTGCTTCAAAACAATAAGACACGACCTCCTGACCGCCGCACTTCCATTCGTCACAGGGGCGCCACTAGGGTTTCTGTCGTGACTAGTCATGTTGCTGTGCTCCCCTCTGGGTCTATTTTAAGCCTCCCTCGCAAATGGCCTCTGTTTCTCTGTTCCACTATTATCCCCATCTGATGCCCCTGGTTTAGCAATTTGGATAGTGATTACTGCTAAAGTCTCACAGCTTTGACCCATATTGCCCCCTGGTGGCTAATATTGTGTGATCACGCCTTCATACATTGTTGAAAAGAATTTGGTCTAAGAATTTGCCTTCCTATGGTAAACTTCAAAACATATGACATTTAAAACTATATGAAAATGAAAACTTACAAAGGAGAAAATACTAAATCAGTGATCACTGTAAAATTGTCAAATTGCTACCTAGAAAATTGTGCTTGCTTACAAAAAAAAAGACTATGAAATCTGAACCTTTAAAATAAATTTGTAACCCAATTAAATGAATTAGCATATTAATTTTGTTTTTTTCAGAAATTTATTGTTTTCTTCGAATTCAAGATACTTTATGCCCTAAATTGACTTCACAAATGTCTGTACATTTATTCAATATTATTATAAGTTAACATATTATTATTATAATTATTATTATTATCAATAATAAGTCTGTTATTTGTTCATGTCCTTGATTCTTTTATCTCTACTTCACACAAAAAAAAAAATGCTATCCTACATGCTTTAACCTCTCTGTGTGAGCGTACACAAGCACATAACACTCGACTGCTCCTGCTAGTGAAGTCTGGATTGTCTTGAGGATCAGATTGGTGGTTGTGAAACTCCCAGCAAATTAAATTGTATAGTGCAAATTTCTCCAGGCCTGAAGTTTCAAGATGAGTAAGCGCTCAAAGACCAGTCCTTATAAAGCACTGCCCCTCTTGTCTCACAGACTCATAAATATATTTGTCTTGCCTGCGATTCACCACAGCTGACTGAGCTAATCCACATTCCCTGCAGTTTAAGGGCAGTATTTCCATTTTAAGAACTACTTTTCTTGCAAATTTGCACATGCCTTTTGGGCAGCAAGTGCGGATAAATGCATCATTTGCTCTGCTGTGACGTGTAGCTCATTTCAAACCTGAAACCAAGAAGCCTGGAAGACACGTTTTTAGCCTGAGAGACAGCGTGGTCCACTTGCCAATGCATTCCTTTGTGAAAATTTTAATGAAAAATAGCTGAATTGTTGCAGTGCAAATCTGGATTAGGAAAACAAAGAGTAAAACAGGGACTAATTATTCAACTTTGAGTTGTCGTTTACTGATGCTTTGCTATGTGAAAAAGTTTATCTGGAAAAGTCAATTCAAACTAAGCCATAATTATAGATTTAAAACCAAGCCCATAACATTTAGGCTACTCTACATGTCATCGCAAACGTGTCTAGCCATGTAAGTTCGATTTCATAATCGCAGTCTATTGATCAAGTAACGGACATAGGATGCAATAATCTAAATCATTCAGGATCTAGTTGTGATAGAGTCATTCAGATAGCTTAGTCACGCACTGACTCGCTTAGTACTATTTATCACTTAGGAAAACAGTAACGGCCCAATAGAAAACTTTACAGGGGATTTTAAATATATAATACATTTTATTAACAACAAGAACTCGATCAGCAATTAAGATGTTAAAGATGTGAAAATTCAATGCCTGCATGTGCTGTTTACGATTACTCCGGCATACAGTTTAAAACACTGATATAAAGTTTGTTTGACATTTGCCAGAGATTCAGCCTCAGAAATCTTCAAAAGATTAATTATAATTTGACACAATGACAAAAAACATACTGTTACCAGAAACACATTGAGTTGTTTTAAAGTACAGAAGAGAACACAATGATTTTTATGTGATTTAACCTGCGTTTAGGTATTGCATATGATCGTCAGAGGGATCATCAGAGAGGGATCGTCTACAAAGTACAAAAGGGAAGAGCATAAACACACAATTGTCCCATTCTTCATTTAAATGCTTTACATCAAATGCTTTTTCAAAACATCTCAAATCTAGTAAGTCTCTCTTGTTACTGATTCCTAGACAAACATTTAAATGTTGGTTTTATTCACAGAACTATAACACAGAACTAACTAATTCAATTATTTTCCAATAAAGCACTCTTCTTTCTTAACTTCAAAGGGTTTTAATTACAAAACTGCAACACAACAAATTGTGCAATTATAATAGTTTTGACTTTTGTTTTGAGTTGAATTGAGTTTTTGTTTTAAAAACAAGACTTAAAGGTTTTGGTATCCAACTATTGAGGTTGATTAACGCAAATACAATTATTTAGAGTTATCCACATAAAGTTACATAAAGTTATTTAGAGAATTGAGATGTCCTTCAAGATGGCTGACTTCGATTGGTTTCCAGGTCATGAGCTGGAGGACAGAAGGGCGAGGAAATGAGAAAGCATTGAGTCTTAAGAAGCACCATTTGTCTAGCTTTGCTTGTTAATGTGAACCTGCTGTTGGTGAGTTTCATGTCTTCAAGTCAGGTTAAGTCTATATTCTTGTTTCTTTGTCTGCCTGCAGTGACCTTTTCTTCACTGGCTACTGTGTATAGATGTCATCATAAGAAAATATTGAGGCAGGATGATCAGATCTCATTTCACAATGCAAAAGTATTTAAATGAAATAAAAGTGTAATTAAAAAAAGTTTTGGGGTATTTGCCGTTGACAAACAAATACAATGCTGGACATACTGTATGCTACTGTAGAACAAGGTGTTTACAGATGGCTTTATATTGGGGTATATTGTGTCCAGTAGAGGAGGCTCTCACTCTTTTAAACAGAGTAAACAGTTCCTATTGGGCAGCCTGGATCAATGAAGCTATGCTGTAAATGGGAAAATGTTTTAAATTTCAGAATGTTTTATTTCAGTTGAACATAACACACCATTTAAAAAGCCAGTTTAGCCAAGTTTTGTTATTCACTCACCCATGTCGTTCTGAACCTACATTAATGACTCTTATAACCTGTAGTGCTTCCTCATTAGTAAGTTGTTGTGGATAAAGTTGTCTGGTAAATAAATGTAATGTAAATTTAAACCCACATTTTATTTTTGTGCAAAACACACAATTTGTCATTTTTTGCTTTTATGGTGTTTTTAATTCTTTGTTTGAGCTTGAAAGATACATGTTTGCAGTGAACTGAAGGTAAATACAGTATATAATGTTATTTTAAAATTATTTTCAAATTCTGAATATTATTATTATGAACAATATTCAGAATTTAAACTGTGAAACCTGTAAATGTAATATTTATTCCTCGTTCAAAGTCAAAATTAAACTTTAAAAACCTAACCCACATAATTCCCAACGCTCATATGTTGTGACTATAAGATCAACACCTAATTGCATTTACTGTATTTACAAGCTTTTCAGAAGCTCATTTTCTTTCTCCTTTTTTGTTTGATCTTTAAATGATTTCTATACGTTTTATCTCTGGATGGGTCATCTTCTGAGATGTGAAGTTATCTCAGAAGATGTTCAGGGTGTATTTAAACATTAAAAAGACAGGCTTCATGCTCTGACAGCCCCAAAAAGTGCTTCTGACTGGGTGCCTCATGCAGACAGAATTTATTATGAAAGATGACACCTGATTGGACAAATCATTGTCTCTTTGGACCGCCCACATGTTCACAGATCAAAGCTGCGTTTTATCTGCTTTACACCACTAGCACTCATTTATTAATGAAGTACCTGTAATCTAAAGTATTGCTCTACCTCGGCCCTGTGTGTACTTATATTAAACTCTAAAGCAGACCAGGAGCCTGATGTATAACCTTGCATAGGCACAAAATAAGCATTGAATTACGCATACACAATTCTCCACACACATATTTGGATTTATGAAAAATACACTTACCGTAAATATGTGCACACCATACGGACACACTGGACTATGCGCACACACTTCAAGAATAAATCTATGCAAAGTTGTAACAAATATGTTTTGGACTAGCATAGTTTTACGGTAAATGTACATATGCATCCATCCATTAACACGGAATAAACATTCTCTTACTGTTTCTTCTTTTTTACTTATGTGAAAAATAAACATGGGGAAAACTTAACAAAAAGTGTTTTTCAAATAAAGCATATGTTAAAAATGTAAATCAGGGCTCCCCTTATTAACTTCCTAGTGTGGATTTAACTAATGAGTTGAATAACATGCAGATGTGATTTGAAATATCGTAACTAATCAGCCTGTTTTCATCTGATGGATTCTGTTGTGATTTAATATCCTTATGTCTGTGATGCAAGCTGAGAGAATTCAACAACCATTGAACACTGACGACAGAAAGTTGGCAAACCAAATTCTTAACAAACAAAGATGTAATTAACAGAAAGTGGTTCCAAACTCCCAAAAGCAGGTGATGATGTTTGCAAAACACTG
>JAZGTK010016078.1:0-12898 GCA_036877625.1 Ambastaia sidthimunki
TCAAAACACTCTTGACCATTTAATTTTCTCTTATGTTAACAAGGCCTTAAGTAGTTCATCGGTACCATTTGTCTGGTGAAAAAGTTACTGTTGGATTGGAAAATGCAGATAAGTACGTATTGCGTTATATAAGCATTTCAAATTACGTCATATAACCTGTATAATGTGACGTTTGTATGTCAGAGAAACAGTTTCATTCAAGTGTCATGTAATGTGCTATTTAATTATGTTGTTATGTCTTTCATAACAGAGTGCAGATTGTTTTGGGTTTTGCAATAATAACAACACTAGCCTGTAACCTGACCACTCCGGCACACTTTTTCAACCACACGACCACTTTAAAGATGAAAGCTTTTGTGATCTGGAATGTAAACCGTCTACTATGTTTTCTATTATAGTTTTTTATTTCTTTTAAAATATTATGAAACATCCACTTGCAGTTTAATAATAAAAACAGCCTCCTCCTTGTAGTCGTGTTTTGGGGGAAAATGCAGTCCAACTGGTAAGCGGTGTCCTTATGTTTGCTGTATCATCATTTTGCCTGGTTGCTCACTGCAAGGTTGCTATGCAAGCTAGAGTAAACGGGTGCCCGTAGTATGTGGGGGAGGTTTTACTGGCGAGATAAACAAGCAGCCAGCCATCGTTAGGCATAAGGCAGCAGGAACATGGCGGCGGCAGTTAACTATAATGCTGTTTCACCAACCCGAAGGTCAGATCTGGATATAACGTGCTGGGATTAAGAGAGAAGAAAACACTGTAAGTCAGACATTATTACAAATGTTCCGTGTTTGCCGGTGAATGGCGGTTTGGGGTGGCTTTGTAACGCGATTTTTACACACTCGGTTCAGTGATCCAATCACAGTTCCGCGGCAGCGGTCTCCTGCATTAGCTTGCTAAACCAGCTACACTCGCTATTTCAGCCCGGCCACTTTGTAGAGTTGAAGAGTTGTGTTTTGCCGCTTGTCGTTTTGTAAACAGTTCGCTGTGAGCGACCTTGGAGCGGATGCACGATTGTTATTATTAGTAAAGCTTGAGATCGTGCTGCTGATTTACTTCATTCCCCCGCGTTGCTTGCATATGAGCGACTAAGTTAAGCCCGCTCCCCCCTCCTATATGCCTGGCTAGCTTTAGCCTTTGAGCCTCCATTTGACTAGTCAATCTGTGAAACACTATCGATAGATCGGTAGGCGTTTTAATTGTAGCGGGTCAGAGTGTTAAACGTTCAGATCGCTACAGTGTAACGTCGGATTCGAATGACGTTGGAACGCTATTAGCGGAGTTACATTGTAGCGAGTTGGACAGAACAGATGATCAACACTGTATAGTTCGTGGGCGCGTTGTATTAAAAGTAAACGCACGTTATTTGACAGTGTCCGTGTTTTGTTTCGTTTTTGCAAAGGCTGAGATTAGTGGATCAGCTCTTTGCTGAACTACTTTAAGGTGCAGAGAGCGAGGTTACTAAACCCCGGAGCTCGCTGATAAAGGAAAAGTTGGGGCGCCAGTGGCTGGACACGCTGCTCATTAGCATTTACTCCTGACTTGCTTTAACTGCACTCTCCATACAAGCGCTGTGAACGAGTTGTCTGTGTGGTCCAGCACCAAATGAGATTTTTAGTTTGGGCGACAGAGTTTGTGCCCACTGTGATGACGTTTTATGGTACGTGACGTCACGCCGCATCACAGTTCATTGGGTCTGGGTCGTGTTATGATGCATTTTAACATTAGTGGTCTTTAAAATCAGTTTTTCTTCGGTCTTTAATATGTATTTGCGATTTTTGCTTTTACAATGAATGAATGCTTCAAGTTTGATTTAGTATTTGGATGGTATCTGTAAAACTATATGCTTACATTGTGTATAGATTGTGTACGCTGACAGGTGGCGTTCAGCTCAGATTTGCATCAGGGCTGCTAAGAACTACAGTAGCGCACCTCAGCCTGTTGGACCAGTAGTTCAGTTCATGCTAGCTTTGTTACCAACATCTTACATCATGCTGACACATTCCACAGTAGGGCTTGTGTTGTAAGTGCTCACACAGCCGAAAATAAGAATAATATGCCCCTTTATTTTGATTACTTCATTGTGAGAACAGTGCAGACTGTTGTAGAGAAACAGATTTAGGGTTTCTTGTTGAATAATATACATTTGCATTATGCATTTGGCAGATACTTTTATCCAAAATGAAATACAGGGCATTTAATGTTTACATTTTATTCCATGCATGGTCTGGGAATCAACCCATGACCCTGCCGTCACTAGCACAATACCAGTTGAGTTACAGTAACACTACTAACATCTATTGAAAATAGATTTTCAAAGCAAGTGTTGCTTGAAAACATTCTGGGATTAATAATGTAGCCACTATGTGGTATTTTAGCAGTTTTCTTTCACACAAAACCTTTCATTTATCAAATATTTATCATAAAGCATTAATGTTCAACGTTTGTGGTACAAGTTTCCTTGACATTCTGTAGTTGTAACCTGGTTATTCGAGGAACGCTTAGTTCTAAAGCTAGCCTGTCAAACTGCTATGATGTGCTAAGATATATTCCACTGCATGCAAACTGTGGTCCGTGGGTGTGAATGTATGCGGTCCAGACTCTTGCATGCGCATGCGTGAATGTTAGAGGTGTCTACGGACAGGTCTCTGTGGCTTAGCGGCATTCACGCACGCCGATCTAAATATGGCTTATTCACCAGTAGATACCATGGTCACATGACCTGCCGTAGGTGGGGTAGAAAGGGGAGCGTTAGTTCACACACACCCAGCCAGCAGTCTAGAACCGTGACTTCACTGTAGATCAGCTGACCTTTGACTCGCTCTATTGATTGAGGTATTCCATCACACTGAATCACGTTCTAATTGTTGAACTTTGATCCTGCAGGAAGGCAGCAAAAGTGTATCTGACGTAGTCGTAGTTCAACTGGACGGCCTGACCGTCACGCATGCTCAACAGAAGGTTGAAAGGAAGAGAAATTTGTCACGAAGCTGTTTGATTTCACGCCACAGTGACAAGATGCAGTGTGTCATTGGGAGGGATGATCATATGAGCCACTATCAGATCAAATCAGTGTCAAATTAGATCAGATTGACACGCAGGGGAAACAAAAGCACAAGAAAGCAGCGGCTGAAATGGAAAGATGTGACAGATCTAAGAGCCCAATGTTTTATACATTAAGGAACTCAATGCAAATGGTGTGGTAAGCGTTTTTTTCCTAGGATACAGTAGCTCAGTCTGTGTCGTTTACTGTGAGGATTAGTGTAACCAAATTAAGCTGAATTAAGCCTAATTAGAAGAAAGCTGGAAAATGATGACCTTGTCTGACTTGATTAGGTTAGAATGGAGCTGAATGTGAACATGCCGGCTTTATCTCTGTACCTTTCATTCAGTTGTGTATGTGAGGGGCCTTTTTCAGTCCTGTCTCAGATTACACTGGGAGCAAAGGGCAGGAAGGAAATAAGGTATGCCTAAGTGACATTGCTGCTCACATTCAACTATAATGTGCTGTACAGAACTGTGGTATAAAGCTGGAGTTTGTCTAAAAAATTATAGAGAACTCATGAGCAGAAACCACCAAAAAATGACTTGAAGGGTTAGGGCACCAAAATGACATTTGACAACACATGCTTGTTGTTCCAAACCCATAGGACTTTTTTACTATGGGACATCATAGGAGAAATTTTGAAGAATGTTGATGCTGTTTGTGTCATCACAGAATGCATACAGTTAGGGACTGAGGCTGACAGTCACATGAGATGAGAAGTTAACTTCTCATCTCTATTCCTGTTAACTACTATTAGCTCTGTATTATGTTATTTGACATTGTTCAGTTTATCTGATAGCTTTTAATCAATGATAATACAATAATACCACTTTTTTATCTTGTATAAACATTTTTTGTCTGACACAATAGACAATAGAGGTGCTCTCCTCACCTCATAATTAAAAAAAATAAGTATTGTTTCTCCTGAATGATACTGAATGTAAGTTTAGGAGTGTGTTGCCAGGGTAACAGTGGGTAGACAGGCCTGAGGCCTCACAGTGACGGATGAGCTGAGTTATAATAGCTGGTTCATTCCACTCACCGTTTCCTCTCATAGACATACCGTCCTTGCACAGACTCTGACCCACACTGCACACATCTCTCTCCACTCCCCACTTCTGCCTAATGAGCCCGCTGTGTGTGTGTGTGTGTGTGTATATATATATGTGTGTGTGTGTGTGCGACTGTCTTTCTCCTGCACGTTTGCTTCGTCCAGAGATCTTGAAGTGTTTTGATTTATCTGATTTTGTAAAAAATTTAGATTGATTATAATTGTTATGTGAGGAATAAAACAGTACATAAATGTATATAATGTGAAAAAGAGCAGAATAAAATTATGAAGATGAATGTGCCAGGCTCAAACCTGTGCTTTCCACTTGAGCACCACAGCCCAATGTGTCAGACCTGTGTCAGTACGCTAACTGCAAGGCTGTGTCTTTGTCAACATTTTTCATGTATATAAAAGAGTTTCCTGTTGAGAAAGGTTTAAGGGCACACAGAAGGTGTTTTACTCAAGGTGCTGAATACACTGATATGCACTTACACTCGAGATGCTCTTTCTTCACTCAAGTGCATATTGATTTACCTTTGGCTGGTGACATTGTTATTGCCAGAGATATTTGCTCTGAAGGTGGCCTTACCCAGACTGGCTGAAGGTAATGGAGGTTATGTAGGCTCCACAAAGGGCAGGTGTGTTCTATTTACTACAGTTAGCATGAGTTTCCACAGATAGCATAAATTGGATATACTGAAACACACAGTATTTTGTGGTCACAGGCATGGTTATGAACATTATGAATGATCTCATAATTTACAGCTAGCCAGTTACTTTTATATAAATTGAGTCACTTAATAAAGCTAACTTAATGGATCTTTCATGAGGTGGCTGAAAAGATTTAACCAGTCGGTTTCTATTTATTTGGAATTTAATTGCAATTTAAGAAGTGTGGAAGGGTGATTTGCCATGGAAACATAAACCGATCATGTGGAGGTCAGCATGGTTTCACTTTGAGAGTTTACATGCACAGTCTTATAGCACTTAATGCTTAAAAACAAGTCAGTATGTAAGATCGTAAGAAAATGCCTTAAACTGTGTTCTTTTATTGTGGAAAGATTTTTTTTAAGTGGGACTCATTCTTGTACATTATAGTTATTTTCTGTGCAAGTAAACCATTTCATTGGTGTTCTGATGGCTTATTTAATACAAGTTGTTTTGTGTATTCAGTGTCTGTGTCTCATTTGACCTTAAAACCTCAGATGAAGGAATTATTGAAAAATCTCACGTGAACATGCTTGTATGTTGCTTTTGTGTGACGTAAGCGCAGTCTATCCCTGTGCGGTACAGCGTAGTTTTCATTGGTTGCTCCCGGTTAAGCACTGTTGGTTTATCCTAACCCAATTAATGGACTTGACAGATCAAAGTTAGCAGAGAGATCAACACCTTCTAACTAGCCGTCTCAGTGAAGCGCAGAACCACACGTTTAAAGATTTCAGCTCGCTCTGGGTGCGTGACTGCAGCGATGAGGATGTGGCGGACGGTTTTTGTTTCACCGCTGTCTGGAGGACTCTGCACTCCAACCCAGCGTGTGCCTGGCAGCAGACCTCGAGTGTAATCCTTGGCATCGAGTGTGGCCTGGCACCGGTTCAGAACGCCACAGTTAGCGCGGAGGGGTGGGGGATACTTTAAGAAATGCCAAGTCAAAGGAAGGAAACAATGATCACAGGGCAGGTTAACCCAGGGTGGCCACAAGTTGAGTTTGAGGTTAACGCTTCTAAAAGGCTCAGCGCAGCTACGCTTTTACAGTACAGAGAGACGTACGTGAGGTTTTTGATGCTGGCTTTCCTGTCCCCATTATAATACACAGTAATACAGGTTCAAGCAGTGTGCAACTTTACATACTGTACTCCGTTTCCAGTTCATTCTCGGAGGCCTCCAGGTGAAGCTGTCAGCCTGCTTTACTACTCATTTCTTCTGCTGCAGCTCTGTGGTCATTAAAGGGACAGTTTAAAATTAAACTGTCATGTCATCTAAGACCTGTGTGATTTTGTCTCTTTTTCATTTTGAAGAATGTTAGTGCATCTTTTCCTTATACAGTGAAAGTAAATGGGTACCAAAACTTGCCAAGCTCCAAAAGTGATAAAAAAAGTAGTCCAAGTCTTTCAAAGCCGTTTCATAAATTTGTGTGGGGAAAAGACTGAAATTTATATTGTTGTTCACTAAAGTCTTGCTTTGAACATTTTGACAGCTGTGGTCAAAATCCACTTTCATTATAAGAAAAAAGGAACTTGGATATTCTGATATAAATAACTCTCTTTGTGTTTCTCAGAAGAAAGTCAGTTATATGGGTTAGCAGAAGAAAACAGGCTGAAGGCTGACAGACATTTTTGGATATTACTTTAAACTTTAGATTTTTGATATTCTTTTTATCTAAACACCTTAAAACTCAAAAGAAGATAGGAACTTTTTTTGTGTTTTGCATCTGTACAAAGATGACTCTTGAACCGTTGTTTTGAATACCACTGACTCTTCAGAGGCTTGTTGTTGAATGATCAGGACTGTAATGCAGTCATTAACTAGTGAAAGATAACTCAATAAACGCCTGCCATTCTTGGTTCCAGTGCTGAGCCACCGGTGATGAAAGTGTTTTCTAACTCTGGAGTATAAAGACCCTCAGGGTGAGCGTAGTGCTGGTATTTTTCTTTGTTGAAAGAAGCTTCCAGAAGATCCTGCAGATGGCATAGGCCTTCCTTCCCGCAGAGCCTTTCCTGCTGTAAATTGACTGGGTCTAGTATCTGTCGGCCAGCTCTGCAAACTGGGCCACAGATCTAATTGCTCTTTCATGCAGTGCAAATTCAGAGGGGAAAAGACTTCGACGAATGCTAGCCTACAGCACGCAGAAGGCAACATGGTGGTGAAGATACAGCCTCCGATAGCAAAACAAAAATGCAGCGCAGGCGGAAGAACTTGTGTTAACAGAAAAAGAAACAAAATGCATTTTCTTAATGCAAAATGACTTGACACGAATCTGGACTGTGTGTGTATGTTCAGAAGCTTGATTGAACGGTCGACTCCTACTCTGGACAATTGAGTTGTATTCTTTCCTGTCTTTGTACGTTGTGTGTTTATCTTTCCTGTAATTCATAGCCTGCAATAAACTACAAAAAGGTTTTATGGTTAAACCAATACCTTGTTCTCTTAATAGTAAGCGCCCTTAACCAAATCAATTGCTGCTTCAAATTAGTGTATCAGAAGCAATAAAGTTATCCATAATTCTTTTCAACCACGACCGCACTGGCGTTAGACAGACTTGGCAGCTGTTATCACTGGAGGTTGCTAAGCAGCTTGATTCGCTCAGCCAGCTCGTCTGTCGTCAGAACACATCGGATTGGCTGTCATTTGCCTGTTACAAAACATGCGCACATCTTCGTTCCTCACTGCTATTTTCGAACCTGTGCGGTTAAAGAATACAAAGACGTCCTTAATCTGAGTGTTAGCTTTCTTAAGAGGAACTTTTGCTGGACTGTTCAGAGATGTAATGCATTTCAAAAGACTGATGCAAAATTTTGTTTCAACATGTTTACACTACACCTTTAGCTCTGGGCTGACTGTATGTGAAGGAGGTCCTTTTCTCCTGAACTAGAGATGCATTGCGGGTCATAGGTTATATAAAGAGCCATTAAAGCCTCTGTAATCAGTCTGTGTGTGTCTGTTACAGATATCTGTGGCTTTGGCACCTGGAATTGTGGGTTGTCAAAACAAATATTCTCATGTTACACCTGAGGAGACAATTACACATACACACCCACATAACACAGACAGAGGAGGCATTAGTGCATTATCTTTGCATCTTAAATAGTTAGTAAATAATATGCATTGATTTAATGTATGTCAGGCATGTTTTGGGATGTTGTAAAATCTACATGAAATTAAAATTGACCCTATTAGTTTTCCTAATGCATCACTGGTCTTATTTTGCATGATTCATCTAAGCACGTTATTACAAAGATAAAATGTTTGCCTTTATAATCTTTTAAAATGTAAGCTTGCTTTGCTTCTGAACTGACTTTCCTTTTTGGCTGGTGTCATCAAGTCTTTCTTTTTTTAAACCCCTCCCCTCAACCAACTCTTATATAGAAACAGCTTTTCACATTTTTCAGCTTTGCATCCAATCAGATCTCAAATACTAAGTCCTGCCCTACATTTTTCTTGTTGAATATACTCTTGGTTCACTTGTAAATACAAAACACTAGGTGAAAAAAATGGGTTAGGAACACTTATGTTGAATTTAAAATGTTATCACTAATCTTTAATGGAAAATCTGTCAATTTTTCAGGGTTAATTTGTTTTTTCGAAAGGTGTTAAAGATTTGTAAAAGTTGGAGGTATTTTGTGATTGTTAAAAAAAGGAATTTTATAACTATTGAAATGTATCACTGTCCATTAGATACATTGTAACACATCTCATTTAGTCCACAGATTAAAATGCAGAATAGCCTGTTTAAGTGTCATAATGTTCTTAATCTTTTTTTGGTAGCTGGTGCTGATGTTTTCATTTAACTCAAGCAGAAAATATCCTTCATAACTGTCTTCAACCATGTAGGCTTAGTCTTTACAGTTCAGTAGTTGCTGTGTTTATTTTTGTTTCTAAAGTCATCTTACAGTAAATGGCCTGGAGTTACAATCATGACATTATGGTTTATTTTGAAAGCCTTAAGTTTGAGTGACCAAAGCACTAATTTTGGATAATCATGGTATTTGACAACCGGAAGCTGTAATGCTGTTTTACAGCCTTGATGTCGACTGGTGGAGTGATGTGTGACACTCCCTCCACAGCGAAAGCTCCGTCCACAGAAACGTGTTTCCACTGCAGCATTTTGCTTTTCCCTGTCTCATCCAATTACGTGTCCTCCTGGAGAATCAGCAGCATTCCTAATCAGGTAATGCAGGATTTGTGGTCCTTCCTCCCAACGTGCTGGGCCTCACTGCAAGTGAGCGTTAATGTCTAAATGGGACGGAAAAACCTTCTTTTTCGCCTTGATTCGGAATTGTATTCCAGTGCAATTCTGGAATTTTGGATTTGAATTCTAGTTGGCAAACAGGGTGCAGAATTGTAATTTCATTTTAAATTTAAGAAAGTAGAAATTGGACAATCCATGTAGCAATACAATTCATTTAAATGTTGTTTTTTCTAATAGTATATTTTTGTTTGAGCTACTCGAGCTTGTTATCATGGGTAATTTACAGCAACATAGTTAATATAATTCTTACTAATAATATGACATTAGATGATCAGTAATTAGTGTCTGAAATGCTCGTTTTAGAAATTTCATAGGTTATCATAATTAACCCAAAATAATGTGTTTTTGTTGCCCTTCTTATTTTTTGAGTTTTGCACAGTCTTACTTTCTTTAATCAGTTGTTAAAGACAGGACGAGATCATCTGTCTCCGCCCACTTTAAAGAATGTTAAATAAACCTGATTAATTTACAGTACTAACAGTTTAGAGAAACACAAAGCCTGCTTAGTGAGTGTGGCCTTTGTTGAGATGGCAAATATCCAGAAAGGATAAGCGTGGGCTTCCAACTGGAGAGAAGAAAAAGAATGATAATCACATGTGGAACTGGATCTGACAACACATTTGCTAAACGGAACTAGAACATTAATATTAAGGGTTTTTTTTAAAGAGGAAGATCAGAAAAACACTGTACACCCAGAGGGGCTTCATAGGGTCAGTATTGGGTCTCTGTAAGCAGGGTACCCCGTGTCCTGATAATATCATATGCCATTGATAGGGAGGATGCAGTACTGTGAAAGAATTTAGAAACAAAACACCATAGATATATCATATTATTAGATTTTTTTTTATTATTTTAAGTTTATTACTTAATAATTGTTTTTATAATATTACTGTAGCCACGTAAAACATTGTCATTTGTCACTCAGGTGTTTGTTTTTTACCATGATTACAAAGGAAAATTAGCTTGTAAAATGGGATTCATTTGTACTTTTTTATTAGAAAATGCCATAATTAATGGGCCTTCTGTATGAAACTCAAGCAGAATTCATTTGTGTGAAATGTTCTTAAATCCATGGATACATAAAGTGTTCCATTGAGCAGAATGCAACAATTTACGTAAACATTGTTTTGCATAAAACACAAAAAGATCCTTTTGCTAGTGTTTCATGCATGTGAGCCCATGGTTCACCTATAAGGGGCCTGTGAGTAGCTTTAGTTGAGTCTGTGTTGGGCCTTTGAACTGCTGTTAGTTCATGAAAATCAATATTTTAATGTCTTGTGCAAAAAGTAAGTTATGCAATAAATGCTTGTCTGATTATTTTTTGGACTTTACACTGTTCCAGAACAGCTCAACATGCTTCCATTCACAATTGTTTCTGCTAGCACCCCATCACTCATTACATTTATGCATTTGGCAGTCGCTTTAATCCAAACCGATTTACAGTGCATTTAAGTTATACATTTTATCAGTACGTATTCCCTGGAAATCGAACCCCACAAACTTGTGATGCTAACACAATGCTCTAGCAATTAAACTACAGGAACGTGATTAGCGTAGGTTTACCGTTCACATGCGTGTCTCCGGTTACAAGATGCCTCACACAACATACAGAAGAGGGGATGCACAGGATTACAAGCAGATTATTGAAATGAGGTGGTGGAGTTTCAGTTTTTTTTTTTTTTTCAGTTTTAGAGAGAAGTGATTACCACAATGAAATCACTATGCTGTGGAATTTACTGAGTATTACAAAAACTTGGAACATTTACACACAGATTGGTGCTAATGAATGTCTGCTCTTAAACCCAACAGAGAAAACCTCTTCAGAAAAAAAATATTTTTGGTTGTGGATCACATATGTTAAGGCAATTGTCACTTTTGCCTTTGCGCATAATTTGGCATTTGGAGGCATGAAAACTTTGCGCTTTTAATTTCTAAGTAATACATGGCGGACAATAAAGTTAGTAAATAAAAAGATTAGATACTGAAAGAGAAGCGTGAGCCATATTTAGGCATCAGAATAATTAGATTAAAAATAGAATTGAGGGGGGGCTTTTAGGTCAATAAACAGCTACCCAGAGCATCGTAGCAACCGTAAAACAACGTATTAAAACAATTCAGACCATCTTGACAATCACAAAGCAATACCCTGGCAACAACCCACAAAATTGTATTATGGTAAGTTTTACATAAGCAAGCATGTTTTTGTGTGAAAATCCTGTAAATGTATAATTGCATTTGATCCAGTGACCTCAAATGCACAATGTGGTTAAGTTATTTGCCTGGTTAGGGCATTAAGTCTTTGACTTAATAATACAATCAAGAAATTAACAGATTGCCAGTCAAACCGTCAACATGGAAGGTTATATTTGGCCTCTGTGTCTGGCTTGTTGTGGTCAGTTTTGAGTGAGCAAAAGAATCTGCATGACCTATCTAATCTTTGGCCCTTGAGTTGTACGATTAGCAGGCCGCTTGCTCCTGACATAAGCCCTCAGCGACAGCCCCACTGAGACGACTCGAACCTGCTTCTGGCCAGGAGGAAACAGAGAGGATCATGGGAAAGAGAGCAGGATCACTTATCCTCAAACACAAGGTTTAGACAATCCTGCTCACATCTAATCACAAAGCCTTTCTGTTACTTGACTGAATACGTGAGCGCTGTCAAAAGTATGAGGAGAAGTCTGGTTTTAAAATAGCATGCCAACTTCTGGCCTTCTATCTGAATGGAGTTTTTTAACCCGTCACTGTTGAAGGTTTACAGGGAATGCATAAACTGATAAAGCGCACTGATACAGATAGATGAGAGCTTGAATGCGTTGTACGTCGTTTTGGATAAGACCATCTACCAAATGCATAAATGTGAGATGTCTACTGTCTACTACTGACAGAAAGCGTAGTGCCTAAAACACAGCTTATTGCCAGCGGAAAACAGCAACAGAAATGTAATTAAAAACTCCAATGTTTAGTACATTGTTTGAGTTTTTATTAATTGTTTTAATTTATCTTTAAAGTAATATGGCTTATTTGCTGTGCAGCATGCTGTTGCCGGGCAACGTAACAACTTGGTGTTCCATATAGGTCAATGTGCAGTCATGGGTGTGTGATTATTGGCATTTCACAATGCTTTTAAACCAATCGTCCAAGTTGGAACTATGTTTTAGTAGATCTGCAAGATGTGCAAGCGTTTAGTCTTATTATTGCTGTTGCTGAAGGTTTATGCGTTATAATGGCCGTTTGACGAGAGGATGTGAACATGATCTGTGGTGTTACACACAACTAACATTAACTTTTGACCCAGAGGTTGCAGATGGAGGTTGTGGATCCAGTGGAAGTGTTTGGTTTGTTAGGAGAAGATCTGTGGTGTGCCGTCTACAGTGAGATCTTTTAGGTGATCTTTTAGGTGCTGTGGTGAGCAGTTCCTGTGGACCAATAATGAGCAGATATTGCTTAAAGCTGCAATACGTGAATGTTTCCTCCTAGCTTTACCTATTGCCATCTCTGTTTGGAACTTAAAGTTGCAGGTTACGTTATACTTTATGTTGAAGTCATACTTTGTTGAAGCCAGACTGACATTAGAACTCAAATTATATATCATTATTTTAAGCTTGCCATTGTGAAGGAGACAGTTTTCAACATTGATCTGTCATGGACTTGCTCAATAACTGATCTTCATTTATTTTTAACCAAAAAAGTTATAGATTTCAGCTTTAAACTGTCTTGAAGTTTATCTATGTGACCATTTGATTTCATTTTGGATGTCTGAATATTAGATACTGTGGTCACAGAAGCTTGTGACTTTCTGACATTTCAAAACATTACCACAAAAACAAAAGGCATTTTT